>JABWIB010007640.1:12046-23706 GCA_016617825.1 Platyplectrum ornatum
TTGGGGGGTCGTCTTATACACCCAGTCGTCTTATACGCCGGCATATACGGTAAATAAATCCTGTTTGAAAGGAATAATAATCGGTAAGGACCTTATTTATACTACCTTACCTCATTACCTCCATGGTACATTTTGTGCTTAAGCTAGTTGAACTGTTTCAAGCCTAACTGCAATCTACAGTACTTCTCAGCAAGACAGTTCTAATCGGGTGACAACGACTATATAATATGAACACATTACTACTTTGAATGTGAAATATATATATATTTGTTAATGTCTGAGGTCCACAGCTGGTCCTGTGAGATGTCATCTTGGCAAGTAGTATGTTTTACTCGTTATCAGGTTTTGCAGTCATTCTCAGCTTCGACGTTATTTTATTTTCACCATTAATACCATATTTTTAAACCTTTACATGACCTGTTCTATTTCAGTGTTTATACTTCTGTGTGGGGAGAAGTTTGTCTGCGCCTTTTATGTTGCTGTACAGCCTTAGAAACTGTATACATTTAATATAGTGTTATATAAAACAACTACTAAAAAAGGATTTTTCTTCTATGCTATTTTACTTTACTGTGTTTCTCTGAATGTGGAAGCTAATAAAACTTTCCAGTTGCCAAATAAATATGGAATATTTACTTTTCACAATGTCCTTATTAATGTTAGTTGGCTCCTGTTTTTTCATTTTAAATGAATATGCATATAGTCCATTAAAATACTCAAATAACATTAAAATTAGACATTATGATAAATGAAGTAAAGAACAGCTGGTGTAGTGTATGTAAAAGTCCGAGCTTGAAAATATGGCAACCAATATTTTCTGATAACTCATGAGATGTGTATGAAGACATAAGGGTGTAGATATTTCTAAATGAACTATTAAGCTGTGGCAGCTGTATTTCTTATTCCCATTCAGCTTGTGGAAAAGGTTTCATCTATATACTTGAAAGTAACGTAATAACCATCAATGTCATTTGCTATTTTTTTTAAATGCCATTTTGTGTGACCAAATGTTTCATATAATAATTCATAAGTGAGTGTATTGTGGGGATGGGGGATTCTTCTACTGGAAACCAGATTGCAAAAGCCAGATCTTCAATGTGTGCAAATCCTATAGAGACTTATGCCCTCTGCTCTCTTACATACAACTCAATGTCCTTTGTTTGGCGACATCTTGTTGACGCTCTCCAGTCAGGTCATCTCCCTCCCCAATCTCTTGCCTGAGCTACAGTTTTTTTGATCTTTCTGCATATAAACATGAATCTCTATCCTGTCTACGCTTTCAGCACTCCAGTCTGCCTGTAGATGTTTTATATGGTTTGGGAAACATGTTTTCCCTTGGCTACTCTCCTGCAGTCGCCCGGGTGTGGGGTAGTCTTAACAGATACCTCCATGTGTTGGGGAATTTTACCCAAATTCCTTCTCATTGGAAAATGTTTCCTGCAAAACTGTACGGTGTCCTCCCATGTGTCTGCTGCCTCTATATCTGTTGGAAGTGTCCACACATTCAACACTTTTGGAAAGTTGCCCTGGACACGTCGCCAAATAATGTCCCATGGCTGACCCCCTTGCTACTTCTGCTCAACTGCCCCCTCCCCATGTTGAGTAAAGCCACTGGTTCATTCATCTCATATGTTAGCCAGAGCCAGAGCCTGGAAAATCAGAGGCACCCATTAGGGCTGGTATGTCTCCTCTATGGAATACATCACAGTGCCACAAGGTCTGGTTATCCTGGTTCCATATGCATTTGGCACTGGTGCCTGGGCTCCTCAGACATTCTCCCCCTCTCCTCCCTCTCATCCCTTGACCACTTGTCTTATAACATACATAATCCCATGCTATTCTTACTGCCCTTTTAGCTTGGGCCAATTGTCTCTCTGTTTGAATCCTCTGTATTTTCTGTTTGCGTAGCTGTGTACTGCATTTGTCCTTGACGGTTGCAGGCTCATTAGGTAAAGCTTTCATACAAATGTAAAGATTCTTATAAATGTCTTTTTCCCTTTGTAAATAATAGTAAATTTAGTGCCTATTCATACAGGTATTAACAGGTGGGGTTTTTTTCCTCCTCCTAAACGTTCTGGTTTTATCTGCAGGATCAGTAGGAATAATGGAATTCTCTCCCATCTTCCGGTGTGCAGCTGGATGGGAGGATGAAGCCTGCTGAACGCTGGGCACCTAAGGATAACTGTGCACAATAGCAGATTGTCTCCGCAGGGATGCCTGTTACTAGGGAATCTGGCTAAATGATCAATTGTGCCGCAATCTTGTAGTGGCAGTGGGGTTTTGGGCAGGGATTAGTCTGAAATTCTAGTTATAAATCTACAATAATGTATTCCTGTAATTAAAGCCTTTGAATGTTTGTCTAAACAGTCATGTAAGTAATTTTGATAAATCATTGTTCTGCGTTCTAACCTGTGATTCAAGACTTGTCGAACATAGTTTTACATCATTGGTACAGGGCTTTTAATTTCATACTCATGTAGTGTAGAAGATAATACTAATTAACACCACATATTATACTGAACTTTCACCATCCGCTGTTTCAGTTCTGGGTACGACCTTAGCATATAACAATGATATAAAGTGTGGTGATATTCTTCCCGACTGTTTGGCATAAACATATAAAAAACCCTCTGGAATAAGTTACGATGTCTTATATAGAACTGTAGGGGAGGCAGGAGAAGATCTTTGTGAGTCGATCATCAATACGAGAGTGAGTAATTGCCATTTGGAGACGCCTGATCGGCTCACTACGAGATCTTCTCCTCACTCCCTCCTCCCTAACAGGTACTAATAGTGGCTGGAGTAAGTTACAATCATTACCAACTGATTGGATTATACAGCTCCTTTCTACTACATAGTATTGGATTCTGCTGGCGATTGCAATAGACCTACCAACAAAGATCTATATATTCAAGTACGAATACAAATAAGTCCTACTGTGTATCCGATTAGAACATCAATACAGTTTTGTCCTTTTTAAGGACATAAAGCATTGGAGCCCAGTGATGGACTTTCATAGGGTTTTCTTGCAGACTGACATCCTTATCTGCTCTGACACCAGTTCTTTTTTTGTACTATTTAAGCTCAGTTGGAGTCTCAATCTAGAGTGGAGTTATACAGTCAATACAGGAAACAGATACATAAATATATAAGTATCTAATTGTAATTATTGAAATTCTAATTATTTTTTGTATGATCTAATACAGTAAATCTTATGTTCTTTATATGAAGAATTTTGGCGCCACTTTATATACTATATTTAAGAATATTTGGTGTAAACGTTTTAGATTTAAGCGCGGTAAAAATATCCTATTTAGAATTTTGCCTTAAGTTGTTTTTTTGACATCCTTCCTTGCGATTGTCTCAAAATATTTTACACTTGGCATTTAATATTTTCTATACCTAAAGTAGTTGGTCTATATACTTATTTAGTGCTCATTTATTGTTTTTGTTTTGTTTTTTTATCTGAGTGAATTGGATGATAGTCCTAGTGTCAGAACCGACCACCACCTCCTTCCCCCTCTAGGTAATAAAGACCATACAGAGTCCAGAAGCATGTGTTAAACTTCAATTGAATTTTTTAGGATTTTTGGTGCAAAATAACACACTTGAAACATTTCCGTTACATGTGTTGTGTTTACAATGATTTTAAAGAATGATGTATAAATTAACTGTGTGTAATGTTTCTTGACTCTTAATTTTTTTAGTCAAGGCTGTTCCTAACGTAATTGTGTTTCTTACTGCACATTCAGTTCCATAGCTGGGAACTTATTGTGTTCTGCTTAACCCTTGTCCTTGGGGGTAATATCTTTTTGTCTTCATATAATCCTGTATACCTATACATTCTTGTCACTTTTATCAATTCCTTAAAGGTGTGTGTTTGTTTGTGTGTGTGTGTGGGCGGCAGGCAGGCCAGATTTACACTCATGACTAAAGCTGGCCATACACTATAAGATAAATTGCTCCAATCGAAAGATTTTTCAAGAGTCTTTTTTGGTAAAACCATGGTGAATTGCAGGGGAGGTAAAATGAATGTCAGTGTTTGCATGCAGGGAGAATACTTTATTGTTGCATGTTGCACACAGATACTGACCAGCGTTACTGTTACACTGTTATTACACTTGTGCTGGAAACATCATCTGTCACCTGTAATACTGATTGCAATTAATTCAATTTGCCTCCCCTGCAATTCAACATGGTTTTACCCACTCTTGAAAAATCTTTAGATTGGAAAAATTGGTGGGTGTGTAGGGTCAGACATAGAACCAAATATAGTGATTAAGCTTAGAAATGAAAATCTTCACTTTACTTGGTTACTGCCTAAGTATTCTTTTAGATCTACATTACTGAATATATATTTTTTGTTCAAAATATATTGTCTGAAAGACCACTTGGCTTATTTCCAAGAGTATATCAGAGAAAGTTGTGCATGATTGGAAATAAACAATGCAGAGGCTGTCCGCTTCATTCATCAATTCCTACCCCTTGCAGCGTTTAATTTCTTACTTTTTATAAATTGCTCTCTCTTAGACCATGCACTAGGAAATCTATTTGCAATTTTGTGCTTCGCTGCTGGGTATTAAAGTATCAGACATTGAAAACAATTTACCACTAATGACAAGGAGTTTAAGGCATTCTGTTATGGCTTTTCACTAGAGATTGAAGGCTAATGCAGCATTTAACATTAGTCCATAAGCTCTTGCCAAACATGTATGCACCTTTTACCTAGAAATAAACTTGAAATAAAACATTTTAGCTTTATCAGGAAATAGGAATTGGTAGTGACTAGAGACTTTGTAGATTACTATTGCACCTNGAAACAAANACCCCGTTCAGATTGCCAAAGAACGGCGTAGTTTTCAATCTGAATGATGCCTTTTGAAAACAGCGGCTTCCAATGCCGCCAAAAAAGAAGGCTTTTCGGCGGCTCGCCACCTTTCTTAAGGCAAACTGAACGCTCTGGAGCCGGTTCCCTCCCCTTCTCACTGTGAAGCTGGCGTTTCTTGTCATACTTTTTGCTGGCTTACAACGACGGCTCTGCCTGCAGCTTTTTAGCCGCAAGCAATCTGAACGCGGCATTAGAAAAGTCAGAGTAATAAAACTTTGTTACAAATGGATACACCAGCTTTAATAGCACAACTATGTATATGTGTATAATATATAAACAATTTTTTATTTTTTTTTATACCTGAAAATTAATTATGTAACATTAGAACATTAATTGGGCAGACTGGATGGGCCATGTGGCTTTTATCTGCCGTCACTTTCTATGTTTCTATGTTAGAACTAATTAAATCTCTTGTCATGTTAAGGTTAATGTTGAGGAGTTCTATCTAGTTCCTGCTCTGGTTCTTNGATGATGCCTTCCTGGTTTCATTTGGCAGCTTTGAAGTTCTAGTGACCCTATCACTTCAGCAAGCTTAAACTTGCTGAAGTGATGAAAGAAAAAGAAAGGAATATAGTAATGTCNTCTGATAACTTTAATAACAACTTTTTAAAACTCCTCCTTTTTGGATTTAATACATTCAAAAGTTGGTTTTGTCTATTAATTTACATATATCTGGATCAAGTTTACCTGAAAACATAATTTTTATATTCAGTGAAACATCTATTTGTGACAGGCATTTTTTTTTTTGGTCGTGTTTAATAGCAACAGTACTCCTTTAGTGTAACTCAATTTACTTTGTCTACAGCTTTCGAATTATTGACATTGTGTGGCATCACTGTATACATTGATGAGATATAGGAAGGTGTGACATACATTTTGTGAAACGGCTTTTATTTTTTTGTCTTGCAGGTCCAAGATGGGCTTCATGGAATCTAGGAGTTTTTATTTGCATCAGATGTGCTGGAATTCATAGGAACCTTGGTGTTCATATATCAAGAGTAAAATCTGTAAACCTGGATCAATGGACGCCAGAACAAATTCAGGTAATACTTGGAGAACTTCAACCAGAATGTGTTCATCTTAATCAGGGTTTACTGGTTAAATCCAAAAGATGTTTGTTATTTTAAAAACGCACAGTTTTTATTGTTGTGACTACAGGCACAGTGATATGACTAACTGAAAAGACTATTATGAGGGGATCCCCTGGTATTACACAATTTTTATTTACTTGAGTGACCTGAACCAATGTGAGGAGAGTGAACTAGATCAGCCATCTGGCCATCCACCTTTTTCCTGCCGAGGACGGGGTTGCCAGATANACCTTATTATAGGTCTCTAAGCCTGCCCCTACCTGCCTAGGGCAGTTTGAATGTCAATACGTCCTAAGCAGCNTCCTCCTGGGTTAATCAGCAGTGTAAAGCGGGTGTAAAACGTCGGCTCTAGATGATATCTTGATTAAAGGAAAAATCTGAAAGGCATACTGTACAGGTGATGTCGGTTCTGCAAAGCCATGGATGGCTCATAAANTGGATAAAAGGCCAACTCTTCTCCACTACCAAGGTGAAGTGCCAGGAGGGAGGTATGGTTAGATACCAAGTTGATGTGTGTCTCTCACCCAGGACAGAATTTCAAAAATCTTAACTATACAGAATCTCCTGTGCAGGCGATGAATAACATCGTGAGAATGCATGAGGATCCAGGCCCTCTGACATCTGCAGAGGAGGCACTGCCATGGGCACGTTTCCAAACAAGAAGGTTCCAGGTTTGTTTCCTGTGTCAATGGAACAGGTACAGTAACAAGAGTTGGCACACGTTTCGGAAGCTTTTGCGGTTTTTGACAATGAATTGGAACAGTCAAAGGGTATTGTTACTTTTAATACAGAGTTAATACAGAAGTCCTTTAATAATGAAGGAAGGGAAGCATCCACAGAAAGAGTTCTGGTAGCAGGCCGCCTGAATTAAATGTACCCTTTTCTATCAAATCAGAAAATGGACGAGCCTCCCAAAATTGTTGCACCAATATCAAGAATCTCAAAGAATGCTATCCNACTGGAAGATTTTGGGGATTGTTTAGGACATAAAGGAGAAGAAAATAGAGATTAGATTGCCTTGGAAGCTTTCCATCTCAGGTGTTTCATTGGAACTGGCAGTAGCCACAGTGTAACGCCCACAATTCTTAGAGGTTGGTGCACCATATTAGAAAGTGATTTAGTGGATGGTAAAAGACCTAATTTAGTGAAAACCATTGCTGTGAAAATTTATTTGTAAAATTCACTATCAAGATAAGTACAGCAAGATAAGTACAGCAGCTGTATTCAGAACAGCTCTTTGACTGAAACTGTGGTCCGTAGACATAAGTTACTCTGAGGGTACTATATGGGGCCCATTCAATATTGCGCGAAGACGTACGTTTTTTCCCGTCTCTTGCTTTAAGGACTCCTTGCATNTGTTTATACAAGCCGCAAGCTAAAAAGANNCTGTTGGCNTACNGGAGAAAACATNAGTGCGAANAAGATTGAATTGGTCCCTTTGTTTAGATAAAAGTTGGCTGACCTGATAACTCTGTCATNACACTGTAAGTTGGCATTGCTACCTTGGGACAGGATTGGGAGAAGAATCTTATTTAGATCTGGCACGAAGTTAAGGGGATGCAATATCGTACAAGACAGGCAGGTCTTACAGGAGAAATAATCCGGACACGTTACACACTGTTCTCCCACAAGTCCAGCAATCTGCGGGAGAGCCGCAAGTTACCAACCCTGGCCTAATCTCATTCAGCTTCTGCATTTGATGAGTAACTTCACTTGCTAGGGGCAGCACAATACTGATGTGCCCTGGTGTCACGAGTCGCATCATTGAGCTACTGCCAGTAACTGAAGAGTACCGGTGCACAGACACATGCAGTGTGTTCCTGAGTATGCTTCTAGAGCCGTCTTGAGGAATGTGACACCAGTGTCATACTTAAGCTCTTTCTTCTGTGACTGGCGCCCCCTGNTACTGGACCCTCTGGTAGAACCCAGCTTAATCCTCTTCCTTAAATTTCCTTATGTTTTTTTGTGGTTTCCATACAGCAAGCAAGTTGAAGATTCTCAATTACACTCTTCATTTGGACCTTTTGAAACACTTTAAAGCTTAACAAATGCTTTTGCCTGAAGCTTATCTTTCTTTCAACCAGCTATTTCCCAAATGTTTTTCTGATTGTGGCTCTTTGTGTTTTGCGGTCTACAAATGTGAGTCACATATTTCTATGCTAGGTCCCATTAGCACACAGTCTAATCTGCTGGCAGTATATTGGTGCAGTTAACTAGTTCATGACTTGTATGGTCTGTATTATGTAGACATAATGCATTTTTTATTTTTATTGCTTTTACATAATGACTAGTATGAATTGCCTTTTTATATAAATGTTGCTGTTAAATCCTAGGCTGAATTGTCCAAAATCTGCGGTAATTTAAACTAACTAATACAAGATATTATTTATAAGTGTCTATTTTGTTTTCTTGTATACCGTTTTTCTTGACTTTTTATCTCTAAATGCCATTGTGTTGATAATGTGACCCTCTTTCAAGTTAATGCCTGTGCTGTATGTTGAATGAAGTGCCTCGGACCCCAGGCTCGAAACCTTGCTTAAACGTTTCTGTATTTCTACTTTTATATTTATAAAAAGCTGTTTTGCTTCTTCTGTCTTTGTATTATAATTTTTGTATTTGATTATTTTTCATATTAAATATCGATTAATTTGTTTCTGTGTTCTTACGATTCATGTGCCTGATAGCTTGGTCTATAAATGCTACATAGTTGTAACAGGAGATGCCATATAAGGTTTATGATAATGCTAGTACCAGAATATTTTGTATATTTAGTATAATGGAGGCAGNAGTGANGGTCATACATTGAAACATGCCATCTANTTTTTTTTAATCTTCTCCAAGGATTTGCCATTTTTTGTTTAGTGAACCTTCAGTNTTACTGCAAAGAAGTTGTTGCAATTCTATTTTTGTGACAGTAGATGGTAGACCTCATCCGTAGAAGAGTGAAATTCCATTAGCTCTGCANACATTTGACAGGGCAGCTGAGGGAGTCATTCTGTTAGGCCAATCAGCCCGAGGCCCTCCTGTCTCATTCTGATTGACTTGTCTGTCAAGCAACACATCCAGCCTCATGCAGAGGGGTTTTAATTGTGACTCTTAACACCCAGTGCTCTTGGCTGTGGATACTTCTGAATGAATTTGCAATTTATCTGTGAATAAAATGAAACGGTCATGTAATAAATAATCCTCATTGTAGCACATAACCTTTAAAACCGTAACAGATTTCTGAATAAAAGCACAATTTAATGTTTATAGGTTTTTTATTGGGATCTTAAAATAAATAAGCTTCATGAATGAAATGAGTGGTCACACAGCATATATGGGGATGGGTTGAATATAGTGTACTTTTTGCCTCTCTGAAATGAAATCTATTTTCTCATTCCTTTTTATACACAATTAAGCTGACATAACACTGAAGCTTTTCCTTTTCTATCTGTTGCCTGCTAATTAAGCAGCATAGACTTCTCTGGAGTCTCTCTTCTGAAAAAGATAGATTATTCACCTGATAACTCTTGGCACACTTGATGGATTCATCCGTCAACATGTGTATGTGAAAGTCTAATACTAATAATGATCTATTTATGTCTAAATTATAGTTTGGTTTTTTTTACTCTTGCTAATTAACTCTTGAGTAAAACTGTGCGTGTTTGGCATATNAATTCATAAAGGAGATCTAAATGCCTCTTAAGTGTTCTAGTNCCAAAACGTTGCTGATTCAATTGATGAGACAATTGTTTGTTTAGGTTTAGGCAATGAAGCCATATGAACGTTCCTCTTCTGACTTGCTCCTACACTTCTCTGCTGTTCGTATTTGGTTTGTAATGTACTCGGAATTAATTGAACAAGCAACAACTGATTGAAATGACTTAATCAATAAGTGTTACATTTGGTTTTAAAACAATTGATTGTCCAAATAGTGTCTTCTGATAAACGGTACTGTAGAGTGAAATGGTATGGGTATAGATACTCCTGCGCCTAGGGGGTCTCTCAGATACAATATATATGGGTGTGTGGTAGAGCTCTCCCACCACCTCCTAGTATCTAGAATACCNAGGTACTATGAAGATATACCATATATGACAAAACACTCTAAAGCGTTATACCCCTGCGTAATATACAATGTCCGTCCACGGCAATTTCCTATTTTGTAGGAAATAAGTTGTAGTTCTCCAATCTTTCCCACTCTAATTCTTCTCTGCTCCACCTCGCCACGTATAGTGCAAATCATAGGGAGAAAGGGAATCAAACAGTGAAGTCCACCTTGTATACAACAAAACCTCTGCTGGCTGGACCACTCACAGATGCTACACTTATGTTATTGCATATGGGCTTTTTCCTCCATGTTATCAAACNTCTTCACCACTCCCAATCTCCTCAGGACCTCCGATCACTCCCTGCAATGTCTCTTTGGTTTTTGTGCATATCATTCCTCATTGGTTTCTCTTGCAGGTTCTGCAGGACTGTGGGATTCTATCATNTCTCTATAGCAGTATGGTTCTCCACCCTCTTTCGTGGTTTCCAAAAAAAGTTCAATAAAAAATGTATATTTTTCTTTTAAATATACTCCCCTCTTAGATCTCATACAAATCCAATATAAAAATGGGGCCCCAGTATTTGACAGAGAGGTATATTCAAACTATGAAGTAACTCACAGCATCCACACTACCAATGCGTTTCAACCTCTTAGGGCCTTAGCAAGGCAAGTGTGGCACTCGTCTTTTTTTTTTTTATGATACTTTTGACACAATCCTTGGTGCCCAGTCCAGAGGATGCAGAGTGTGACACTTGTCTTGACCCTAAGAGGTTGAAACGCATTTGTAGTGTGGATGCTGTGAGTTAGTATTGAATATACCCCTTCTCTGCCCAATACTGAGGCCCCATTTTTATGTTGGATTTGTATGACATCTTAGAAGGGACTATACTTGATAAACATGAGGCACGCAGCTAGAGTTTAAAACATNAATTTTTATTGAATATTTTTATTAAATGTTTTTGCAAAGAGTAAAAAAGTGTTAAAATGAAGCAAAGATGGTTCTCTTATTTGAAGAGGACTTATAATATCCTTTTGGAAACCACGAAAAAGGGTGGAGATCTGTACTGCATCATAGAATCATAGAATACGGCAGTCCTGCAAAAGANAAGGCTACCAGGGTTGACATGCACAAAAACACATAGAGACACATTGTGTGTACCTCTCTTGTAACCTTTTTGCAAAAGTGTTACCCGATTTCACGATAGTGTGTTATATCCATTTCATATTAATACTGGTGGCAATCCAGAGAGACACGTAGATTAAGTGATTGGCGATTGCGGGGAGTGATTGGAGGTCATGAGCAGGTGAAGAGGTTTGATAACATGGAAGAAAAAGCCCATAAGCGATAACAAGTGCAGCTTCTGTGAGTGGTCCAGCCAGCAGAGTTTTTATTGTATATAAGACNGACTTCACTATTGTCTTGATTCCCTTTCTCCCTATGATTTTCAATATCCGTAGTGAGGTGAAGAGGAGGATTAGAGTGGGAAAGATTGGAGAACTACAACTTATTGGGACATCAATATAAGACGAGGCTGTTAATCATAACACTGTACAGNGGTTAGCTGTAGCACCTGAATACTTGATTTTTAAAAGCAGTAAATTTTCAGGATCTACCAAGTGGTTTTTCCATTGATAAGGGAGTACACTC
>JABWIB010007642.1:0-10858 GCA_016617825.1 Platyplectrum ornatum
TCACATTCTCCAGAGTGTAAAATGAAACTGAGAGCTCAAATCTGATTGGTTGCCATGGGCAACTTCCCCAAATTCGAATTTCACTGCAATCTCCCTGCTTAGTAAATATACCCCCTTGTCTGTGTAACTGTTTGGAAAAACAAGACACCTGTGCAAAATGTAAAAATAAAGTATTCTCCCTGCATGCAAACACTGACATTCATTTTACCTCCCCTGCAATTCACCATGGTTTTACCCACTCCTGAAATATCTTTCAATTGGAACACTTTATCTTCTAGTTTATGCCCAGCTTCAAATAATGATCGCTTGTACAATTCATCTCTTTGTGCTGTTTACTTTTTCTTCTAAAGTTGGTAAATCATTGTATTCTGCAAATGCCAGGGATTCAGAGCTGCCCTTCCACCTGACTAACAGACAGAAGCGCAGCTCTGGATCTGCTCCACTGTAGCTTGCTAGTTCAACACAGTAATCCAGTGTGTAAATGAACAATAATACATGATCACTGATGTTTGCGTTTCCCAACACAGTCCTCAAGTAACCCCATACCCATTCCAGGCTGTCTATGGAATTATACTCCAAGCCTAGAGATCCACAAAACAGGAGCTGGTATTTGAAGAATGCAGTTGGGAAAGCCAGGCTTTTAAGGACCATATGGGGATAAACTATTCTGATACATAGCTATAGTCATTGATGCAGATTTTATTTTACAAACCATCAGCTTTAGATTTTAATGGTGTAAACTGCCAAATTTAGTCAATCACAAAAACTAAAACTGCAGATGTGAAATGTTCTAGGATCCAAACTAGAGAATCTCTAGTGCTTTTTAAATGTAGTATATCATATACATTATTCATTCACAACCTTTGTTCACACCCTAGTCTTTATTTTTCTGCCATTACTACTCTTGGTTACATTCTCTTCTCTACATAAATAAGTCATTAATGCAAAAACTTCTCGTGTGCTTTACTGTGCATTTTTCCTAAGGGTATTTGAAATACCTCTAGCTGTAGTCAGTGCCGTGAACCCACATCAGTCAAAAGCACTGAAGGAAACCTACATCTAGATGCCAAGATCTTGTTCTATTATTTGATTCTTCTAACATATCTAACATAGTTCTTAGAGCTCTCTGCATTCTCTTAACCACTTGGTTTCTGCACTCAGTGACATATTAAATATTTGAGTCCATGATTGACTTATGTTTGATTTTATGATAGTATATAGTAATAATAAAAACCATTTTTGCAGTATTCTTCCAGTTGATTGATCGATAAATCTTGACCCTTCTTTCTGCATGGAACACTATTTTCCATAACTCCTACCCTGCAGGAAATATCCACATTACATGACTGATAATTAAAATGCCATAAAGTGCCAAAGAGATGAAAGATGGACTGTAGATCTGAATGCCTCTAACATATAAGTACAGTTTGTGGTTTAATTAACTTACCATAGAAATCGGACTTTATATGGTAGGTCTTATTTTGTATACTAAACCACAATTTTTTTGTGATCCAATGATAACATTACAAGTAGAAAATCAATTATTCAGCCTTTTAAACAGTGTGTGTTACTCAGGGTTGTCAACTTTTGAGTTCTCCCTTCTGGTAGAAGCTAAGGGCCGGCATCATGGCGGTTGCGCAGTTTGATGAAGGGGGTAAGGTGTGATAGGCCCACATGTAATTTACTACCCACACAACACTGGTCACACCCATGTGTCATGCTTACTCCAATGGGCCCTTAAAAATGTTCAGCCCCATGTCACATAGTCTTTAATCCGGCCCTGCAGAGGGGGTGATTTAAATAAAGCCTGACAGCTTGGACGGTAAACATATACCATTTGCTATGGATGGGCGGAGCATGAAGTCAATAAGCCCCACCCACCACCGACATGCTCTGGGTTAAGGCAGTAATTTATATGAAGTCACTGCCTCAGTTCAAGTCCCATGAGATTTGCTGACTCTCCTGGGATATAGGGAGAACTGCCCAAAATTCGGGTGTTGCCAACCCTGGCGTTACTTCAGTAAGTATGTAAATAGGAAGTAGATTGATGATTCACGCATGCAAAAATAAAGATAGTCCTGTTTCCTGTTTACTACCTTCACATACCTCCAATACAAACTAGAAATATGCATGATTAGAAGACATTCAGAGGTTTAAAGATTAGCTTTTGTTTAAATTAGTTTTTTTTATTATTTTACTGTTTTGATGGTTATTGTGCTGCGAATAAAAGCAATGACTAATATATTTGAAAAGGATTTATTTGGTAGCTCTTGTATTCATTTGCTATAGTCCTGTCTATATGTTGAAAGAAACATGATTAATATGAGACACAACTTTCACAAGGACAGAGGAACAGAATAGTACTCATGCTGGATTAATCCAATCTGAACAATAAAAATTGACATACTGTATTATATACTGTGTGCAGATGGCAGTGGAAAATAGAAAAGAGTAACTCCTAAATCAAAATGCTCTGAACCCAGCCATGCTAGCACAGCTTACCGCAACTGCAGTAACACAGCAGAATGCTTCTTCTAGCCTAGAATATCTTAAACAGTTTAAGTAAAAGTTCAGATTTGTCCTCACCATACAAATTACACCTATGTATTTTGAGCAGGAATGCTAATTGAAAAATGTGCAGATGCTTTGGGACTGGAATTCACTCTCACAGTTAATTATTTATTACTAGCTGTTAAATACATGTTTGTGATGTCTGTAGATAAAGAAAATATGTTGTAGATGAACCATTTATGCATTAACATAATTTAAGTGAGTTTTGTGAATGGGTAATTGAGAGTTCTACATTTTATTCCAACTAGCTGACTTTTAGCATTGGCATATGAAAAGATGTGTTTGTCACATAAAAGATTGCTTTTATTTCATTATTAACACTGGAGCGCATCCTAAGATATTGGCTCTTCGCTGTACCCGGCACACATCTGTGCAAGTGCTGGGGAAACCATTTTCATCAATTGCCCAACTTCTGACAGAAGGACCCCACCATACCTATTCCCATCCATACCCTTATACAGGTGATAGATTGTATGTCCATAAGAAGCAATGCCTATACTGTACATTGTATGCTAAAACATACAATATACATAAAACAACATGGTATAAAAAGGTTTTTGAGTCTCTAGCCCATTACTCACGTGTAGTTTTTACAGCTATGGTGGCAGGTAATCTGTGCAGTCTGCACAACACAGAATATTTTCTTCCAGTCATTACAGCAGATAACTGTGCAAATTGAATGGAATAATTGTATAGTGTTATTTTGTCATTTTGTCTTGAAACATCTTGCCAAGAAAACATTGTGAACTCAATTGCATCATTTATGATATGGGAAAATACCCAGAATTAGTGTTTTTCATATCAACTACTACACTGAAATACAAGATTGCAATTATAATCCCAGCAGTGGCTATGGAAAGACACCTAGATATTACAGTAATAGCGTTTTCCATTTTTACAGTCCAGTGCTGACGCTGTAACTGAGATTAATGTAGTGTCACAAGAATGCACACATCGCCCATTTCAAAACATTAACATGACGTTTGGCAACTGATGACTGTCTCTGTCCCTCATATATCCACCCAAATGTTTGAATGGTAACTAATGGGTGTAGCTAATGTAATACAGCACGTATAGAGAAAGGCCTTAATTGTAGCATTCTAAAGCTGACCATACACTGAAAGATTATTTTCAATAGATGAACTGACAGATACAAACAAACTTGAAATGACTCCATATATTGGCAGAAGGCTAAGCTATTTGTTACTAAATAATTGTATATTTAGCTTACCTTTTCTTCTATCAGAGTCATTCTAATGTCTAATATTAATGTTAAGTGCTTCCATATCTTCTAAAAAGATGGATTTTTATTATCCTGACAGATGCTCTTAATCATTTAAAAATAAATTGTCAGTGTTCTTAATATGTAGCTTTAACTGTGAAAGAAGTTTCAAATAGCAGTCCACCAATTAGAGCAAAGGGACCTTTCTACAGATATAATAGGACCTCATGGGGGTACAGATTTAACATTTAGTGAAAATGTAGTAGATCTGTTAAACCTTCTTAAAAGGAGAAAATTTACATAAAGTTGTATATAGATGGCTGTTTAGTATAATATATCCTTAGTACAAAATTAAAATGAGAATGAGCCAAATTGCTGAGGGACATCATCCTTTGTTCTTTTAAGATTCAACAGGGGAAATGATCACCATGATAAAGGATGTGAATTCCCTGGCTTGTTATTTGGATTAAAGAATAATGAAAGTATTCATTATTACATACACTTAAACTGTTTATTTATATGTCTCTGAAGCAGGATTTGATACAGGTTATTTACTTTCTTTACAGTTTACCCAGGAATATTTATCATAGAGTGAATTTCATAAGTTTTGTTCCATATATTTAAAGCTGTTTCTCATCAGATTTCAAGGGCTTAATGGGTGTTGAGGTTGGTGTATGGACTTCAGCAGAAGGTACAGTGCCACTGTAATCATATGACTCAGTAGGATTAATGGAAATGTCTCACCGGGTAAGGACTTAAAATATTAGTCCACATATGTATAAATGCTTAATGAGTTCTATTCAGCATGACTGATTTATTAACAAGTTTGGTTTACCGCATTATGAACAAAGTGCATTCCCTCGTTCATGAGGAAGTGAAAGTTTAATGAAACCACTAGGAAGCTGTCTTGCAATAGTTTATTTACTGTCGCAGGAATCTCTATTTAGCTGCATGAAAACATGAAAGGTATTGCTTATTAATCAATGCCATGCTTTTCATTTTCAAGGTATGGCTCTTCTTTTTGGATCAAAGCTGTCAGAAATGATATGAATAGATGAGCCGTAGACAGAATAATGTTATAATGTATAATTGCAGCTGTACAAAAAAGATAGACATATTACTTGTGACATATTTGAACATTTTACTTATGTATTTACCTTTTATTGGAGCTCTGTATATTAAGTGTCATTGCCATCTCTCTCTCTCTTTGCATTCCTATGTATATCAATGCACATATTAATATTTTTAAAAGGTATAAATTCCATGGCATAATAACACGATAATGATTGGATCTCAATAAAAAGCCATTGTGGATACAGTCATAGAAAATATAATGGTAGAGTTAAGGAATGACAGTTATTTTCTTTAATAGCCCATATTACCAAGTGAATCATAGAACAAAATATCTTAGATTCCTATTATCAGTGACATATATATTTCTCCTTAACAATTAGAAGAATGCAACTTACTATGCCACCCTAACATTGACTTCTTGGGTTTAACTGCAGTACATATATATCTAATTATATTAGTAAATTATCCACATTCGTTATCTCATTTAACTACTTCAGTATTTTTCATAGCATGATATCATTGCAATTAAAGAATAACATTTCAGACAGAAAGAATAGGTCGTGTAACTGGGTGTTTCCTCAGTCAGTAGATATTTCTACTTAAAGTACTCATACTGAGTATAGCAGTAGACTGCTGTAATGTTGGGAATTTGCATGCACTTGTGATGTTAAAATTGAAGCTAGGTCCTTAAAGTCAGACATCTGTTTGAAAGGATCTGTGTGAGTAGAGTTGGTTACAATTTGAAAGCCATAATGTCTGCATGGTGCAACCCATCGAGCACATTCAACCCAATCATTTGTTCATGTTCAATTGCAGAATTGCAGAAGTCTGGAACTGACCCTATGAGAGCATGCATACAGTAGCAGATAATTTAACAAATAAGCAAATATGGAGGTAGCATGTCAAAAATATTTAGTAATGCACAGAAATCACACTTGTACCTGATTTCCAGTGATCCTTAACACTTCTTCCCCGGTGATAGTTGCAAGCATTAGTTTTTTGAACGGAAGATTTGTAGGAGAAATCAGAAGGGAGGTGTGAAATGGAGGAGTTGCAGGGGGAGACATAGGGGACCTAGGGGGTTGCAGCAAAGAATAAAGTTCTGAAAGTATGATCAAGTAAATGGGGGCACTCTTGGAGTATAGATGTCCTAAACTTCAATGATAAAATCTTATGTTTGTAATGCAAAAATGAAATTATAGATGAAAAAATTGTATACTAAACCATTCTATCATTACTCTATGCTATATGCTATATGCTATACTAAATATATGCTCTACTAAAAGTCTGCTGTTATATATATGATGTTCAGACCCATTGGGAATCCCTGTTACTGTAACAGATATCTCCAGAGGAGATAGAGGCTCCCACTGTGAGTGTTTATCTTGTCCCCTAACCCCTAATGTAATGTATAGCATTGTTCAATTGAATACTAAAATAGCAGGTCTGTTTAGATTAAATTAATATACTCAGGCAGGTTATTAATAAATATTATAAGGCATCATTTAGTTGACGCAGTTGCACATTTTACAGCATATCATCATCATCCTCATCATCATCAACATCATTATCATCATCAATATTTGTGAGCATGCTCACCTGCCCCCATGGCATACTATACTATGGGATAGGTTTAAGGGGTGGTAGAGTCACAAGCTATAGATGCTATTTATCCATGCTATAGTGAATAGAAGCTTTAGTGAGCTACAGCAGTGATTGTTCGCATTACTTAGAATAATAAACAGTTTCCCAGATTCAAGAATTTAAGTTCTTAAGCAATTTTCCAGTCCTAATACTGATACATTCATGTAGTACAATGCACTGGAGACCTATACTACTAATGAAATTTTTCCCTCTACCAATAGTGCAGTGAGGTGTGTGTAGGGAGACAGGGTGAAGCCAGAGTGGGATGAGAAGGGAAGGGTACATACTTTGTGACAACAGTGCCTCATGTTTGTATAGTGAACCAAATAGTAGGGATGCCGTAGGAAACGGCCGGCATATCCCACCATTCCAACCATAGGAAGACCGACAGAGGGCATGCCAATTCCATACCTCCCAAGTGTCTCTATTTTGGGTGACTGTTCTTTTGTCCTGTAATGTGTCCCTAAACATTTTTTTTCTATAATTTTTTTTTATCTTGTCACAAAGAGGTGAAGTGGAGTTTGGGCCAACTACCTCCAACCAGGCATCTTTTGAGAGAATTCTTCATAGTCAATAGTATTCTCATCATAGGACTCACTGTAGTCCTGCATTCTTACCTCTATTACATGTGTACTTTAGTAGTTTAAATAATTCTTTATATAATAAGAAGACCTGACATTAGCAACTTGTAACTATGGTGATGGTTCTGTCAACAGATATTCTGACTTGGCCTCTGGAATAGCTTGAACTGCATTTCTTTCATATAAGATTACATGTATATAGCTATTATTATTATTAACATTTATTTATAAGGCGCCACATAGTTTCCGCAGCGCTGTACATAGTGAAAATACATACATAACACAGGGTACAAAACATACATAACATGGGGTACAATAACAGACATAAGATCGTATACAACATGGGGTGTAATGTCATAGCATTCAGTGCCAAGCATGTAATACATACATAGTATGAGGGCACAGAATAATAACTAAAATGGTTGGGATGTGTATAATGTATTACAATGGATATATACAGGAGGGATGAGATAACAGGAGGAAAGAGGTCCCTGCTCGTGAGAGCTTACATGCTAAGGGAGGGAGAGGACAGTACAGAAAACATTGGGGTGGGGAGGAGAGGAGAGGGTATAGAGATTAGGTGGAGGTGGGGTAGGCCAGTCTGAAGAAGTGAGTTTTGAGTGAGCGTTTGAAGGCTTGGAAGATAGCCTAATAGGTTCGGGTAAGTTGTTCCAATGGAGGGGGGCAGCTCGGGTGAAGTCCTGTATGTGTGCGTGAGAGGTGGTGATCAGTTGGGAAGTGAGGCGACGGTCATTAGAGGAGCGGAGCGGACAGAATGGTATGTGGACAGATATGAGTGAGGTGAAATAGGGAGCAGAGGAAGAGGAGAGAGCTTTGTAGGTTGTAGTGAGGAGTTTGAAGAGAATTCTGAAGGAGAGAGGAAGCCAGTGCAGCATAGCGGGGCATAGCGTGGAAGTGGAGATGGTGCGACGGGTCAGGAAGATGAGTCTAGCTGATGCATTAAGTATGGATTGTAGGGGAGATAGGCGAGTTTGTGGGAGAACACAAAGAAGGATGTTTCAGTAGTCTAGACGTGAAATGACGAGAGTGTATGAAATTTTTATGGCTTCAGTGGAGGGAGGCATTGTACAGGAAGGAGGTTAATTGATCTCAAGTATTAATATAGGGGAGCAGCTAAAAAGGAAACTATAAATACATTTTATATGCAATATGTTTTTGATGACTATGACTATGGAGAATAAATAATATTTACTCTCGGTATAAAGTACTTAATTCACCACTCCATCATATCTCAGAACTCTGCTAAAAGTGATGTTAAAAGTTATTAGCATAATATCACTTACAACCATATGAATTCATCATTTGTAAAACAATTTAAGGTCTCTGCCTCAGGAATGGAGTTTTCATAGTTAAATGTTATCCTGTGAATTTCATAGATGAGACTGAGGAGCAAAGACATGTAGCCTGGATTGATAAACCGTAATGGGTATATAACAGTGGCTCCCAAACTGTTTGCCTAGGCTCCCTGGGGTGCCGCAACGCTCTCATTGGGGTGCCACGGAATGTTTTATCCGATGTGGTGCCACGTTGCTAGTGTTACTTAGAAGCACAATTTTACATCTTGTATAGGAGGAATACAATATTTTATATCAACCAGAAGTATTTCTGTCCTTACCAAAATATCACTATTTTGACTCAAAAAGGTGAAAAAAATATAAGATGAGCAAGCAATGGACACAGGGTCAGATTCATACTCCCATGCTCCATGTTCAGGAGAGCTAAATGTCTAACAGTAAGGTAGAGGTCTAGCTGTGATTTAAGGCCTTCGTATGGATCAGCAGTCTCTAAAAGCAAACTAGCAGCATACCTGTGCTCAAAAAGCTAACCATTACCAGTTTTGCAGGGGTGTAACTAGAATTTGGGGGCCACATAGCAGAATTTTTAATGGGCCCCCAAAGTCTCTGCTAAGACAGAAATTATAGAAGGTTTTTGGGGGTGTGTTGAGGGTATATATATATTCCAACCAAACAAGTGTAGAACATGCCATTAGGTGTACAGCTGAGTATATAAGGTTAACTGTTTCTGATGGGGATCATGGCTGTCGTAACTCACAGCAGCTACATGCAGGAGAGACATACATCTGGTACAATGCACACTCTAGGGAGAGTCCTACACAAGTTTAGAACATTCCATAGATGACAAATTAATGAGCCATGAATATCTAACTGATTAACTGTCTCTGACAGGACAGGCCCCATAGCAATTGCACCCCCTGCACCCTGGGTAGTTACGCCACTGTTCAGAAGCTGAAAAACTGATCATTTTGGCACTCCTCCAAATGACAGTCCCAAAAGATGCTGACTACATTTTTGACTAATACTTAACAACCCTAACCATAACCCTTGGGTAAATAGAGGACTGGCATTCGGAGTGGTACCAAAATTTTCAATGCTCAAAACATTTTAGTTATTATCCTGTAGGACAGACCCCACATACGCAATTCTGAATATACAGAAGCTCTGTTTTGTATGCACAGCTGTATGTGGCCAGTTTTTGGTTCTGGGCATGTGCAGTGCAAACAGATTGTCTATGTGAAACAGATTGCAGGAATGTGTATATCTATGAGTATTGTCATTTTCGGTGCTTTTCTCCTTTCTAAAAGACCCCAAATTCAACAGCGATAAAAACAAGATTGTAACAGTAATATGCAAGTGGAATTATTTTTTTTTATAACATGTTAATTTTATAGTTTTATCTAAAAATACATGTAGAAATGTACATTATCCATGGAATCTTTCAATAAAGGTTAATTTGATATTTAAGTCTACAGAAACTGCTTCAATTATCACCTATCCTGAATTTCCTAGTGAAATATGATATTCAAATGATATAATAATTTTAAGTGTTGACTGAGATCTGCACAGCAGTATACTTTGTTAGGGTATTGCAGAAATGATTCCCAAATGTCATCATTAAGTTAGCATGATGGATAAAATCTCTAAAAAGTACATCTGGCAGAAGACATTCAACAAAATAGCATATTTTAAATAGATTCAAAGTAATTTGTAGTTCTTTTTTCTTGGTGTTTTACATTACAGTACTCTGACTTCAGAAACTACTTTTTTTGAGCACTTTATTTTAAGAGTTAAATAATTTTAAGAAAATAATGTAAATGCATATGTTTAACAAAATGGTGACACTGTTGTCTATTTTGTAAGAATACTGATTTTTTATTATATAAAACTATATATATATTGTATAATTGGAACAGATTTTAATAAGAGATTTAATTAGAGATCAAGGTAGTGTTAAGGCGGCCGTATACTATAGTGGTTATCAATGCTGACAGGAGGGTGCAGGGAAACAGGACTGTGCTCAGTGAGGTGATTGGTTGATATATAATAAGCAAACATGCAACAGTAGTACCTAAACGTTCCAGGTACGATTAATGGCCATTTGGAAAATCCATCTTGACCATCTACTACAGTGATTATAAGGATAATCACCCAATAATTGCATGATCTTCCCATTGGTGGATAATGAGCTTTACAATGTGGGTCTGACCACACCATGGCCTAAATCAGTGGTCGGGGAACAGGGGTAAATTACCCCAAATGGGGTAAAAGTAAAAATCTGGGGGTAATGAGTGCGGGTTCGGTTTCTTTGAAACCGAACCCACCCGAATTTTAGTATTACGAGTACGAGCCAAGGCGGCTCGTACTCACCCCCCCCGTTCGCGAGCGTCGCTGACGTCGAACGTCAGCAACGCTGCGTCGGATCTCGCGAGATCCGACGCCATTCTGTT
>JABWIB010007642.1:16040-29187 GCA_016617825.1 Platyplectrum ornatum
ATATATATATATATATATATATATATATATATATATATATATAACCACCACCCTGTGTATATATGTGTGTGCGTGTGTATATATATATATATATTTTTTTTTTTATATATATATATATATACACATATATACACACATAAACACAAACACATACACACAAAAATATTTTTATTAAATAGAGCTGCAGAACATTACTCTGCTCCATATCCCCCTGACAGATACACAGTGATATATGCTGCAGATAATTACACCACTGACTGACCTCTCAGAGATCTGCAGAACATTGCTCTGTCCATCTTACCCCTTGACAGATACGTGGTGATAGTTGCCCTCCAGTCAGGGGTGGAGGGGCTTGTGTAAAGGGTCGGTGCTTAGCGGAGGGGTTCGCACATGAGCTGGTCTAATAATCGCCATATGCAGTCATTTAAAGCAACTGCCGAATGACTTCCAGGTGATTGCTTTGAGAAGCAGTACATTCCAATTATCAGACCAGCTCATGTGCTGCTGCAGCCATGATCACCATTGTCACTGCGGCCTGGGTGGCAGCTGGCTCCCTGCCACCCACGCCAGCCCACCCCTGTATAGTTTCTATTGCCTACCTGCTTGTTCATGACCTTACTCATGCTTTACCCTTTGTTAGAATGTTTTTGCCTGACTGGTTAGTGTCTTCACTGCTGCTGACTATTCTTATACTACCCTGGCTTTCTTCAAGTCACTAGACTCTGTTATGCACCTCCAAGTCTAACCCTCTTACTTCTGCATGATATATCAGTGTGACAATAGATAGGATATGTCTGCCGACTTCTGATTCAATGGTGACAGCAAATGGCCAATATTGTCCCTATTAAATAAAAATAGATAGTAAATAACTTCTACTTTATAAAAATGATTATAATTTTAAACCCTAAACTATTAAGAATTTGTAAGTGAATATGCTCTGCTATTACATCGTGAGATTAACCCCTTTGATAAATAGGAACAGCCATAAAGAACCTGAATCCTTATTGTCCTCAAAGACAATAATTCCGAATTATTTGATTATATCACATCAAAGAAGATAGTCACATCTCAAAATTGATCTGTATTCTTCTAAAAGTAGTTTTCTGCTATCAGAATACAAACCTTTTTACATCTGTATACCAATCAAGACATTGGCAATTAATTTATTGTAGCCATGGAAACCTGCTGCTTGGCCCAATAACACAGGCTGAAGATGTAACTAAATTCCCTGTGAAAACATTTTTATATTCTGTAACCTGTGAGATTGAATTCACTTATCTCACATATGCAGTTCAGTATCTATTTTTATTGGTTTTAAAGGAAAGACAAATTGCACAACTTTTATATTCATAATGAATTATGCTTTATTCAGTTCACCAGATATATGTGAAAATACAATAGACATGAATGTATGTACAAGCAAGAGCAAACATTGTAATATACACTTAGAAATGTTTTTAATAAAGTGATTATATTAGTTGTGTGTGTGTGTGTGTGTGTGTGTGTATATTATCTACATCATATTGTTTAGCACTGATAGCCTTTCACATGATATGAAGGGTTGAAAGCCAAGGGAAGAACACAATATATAACATTTAATGAATGTGCTGCTATAATAAACTGTGTTATTTTAACCACCTTTTAGCTGCTGCTGTTTTTTTTTTTTTTTTTTTTATAATATAGCCTTTTGGATTGGATTTAATCTGTGAGACTATTTACAGAAATGTTTTGTTTAAATAGCCCATATGGGGGCGATTCAATCCCGCGCGAAGACGGGAAAAAACGCAAAGTGCGCTTTTTCCCGTCTATTACGGGACTGAGAACTCGCGTTTTTTTGTACGCACCTCTATGAGGTGCCAACGAAAAAACGTGAGATTTCCTGCCTTACGCTATTTGCATCGCGCGAAGGGGATTGAATCGGCCCCTAAGAGTCCACTTCAAATGTGTGCACGCACATGGCAGTTATGTATTGGAAACGTTGAAACGTTTATGACGACATTGTGTAGAGTTCAGTGCAAGATGGTTAAGGAGATGCTTTTAGCACTGCTTCTCTGCTTCTTTTCCTTTTAAAACCTACAGTAATAGTTTGACAAGCCTCCTTTTTGTATGAATCGTGTCGCTGCAAAGAAGTTAAGGAAGGGTCCTGGATTCATAAGTGACGTATGTGCAAGAGGGGTGTACTAGGATTGCATACATGTCATTCCATCCTTCAAATACACTTTTATTCGGCTTCTGAAGCCTGGGTCCTGTCCGTTGTGTGGCATTTGTCTTCAGATTGCATGAAAAAGATAAATTCCCAGGTTGCATTAAACGACCTGGATTGAGGCACAATCTGAAGGGGGCATTGTAAAATCTAGGCTTTTGACCCAGGTAAAAAGAAGGATTACTCCTTGGTAATTCCTGTGTCTAAAGTGAGAATGGGCAGACCAAGGTTTTTGTAACCTTTTAAAGTGTGGGGAAGAAAACGTAAAAAAAAAAAGAAAAGAATATACTTACCACAAGAAAATCCTGGGTCCTGCAGTTGTTAGTAGATCATTAATCGCCAGCCAAAAATTGTAATCATTATGCAAACATTGTGGGCTCCTGTGCGCTGTACGACCACTGTTTGCACGAATTCCTTTTTACTCTTCCCCAGACTCCTACCCTTTAATTGTTACCCCCTTAATTTAAATCACCCCCCCAGCGGAACCTTGTTCTATGCACTTTAAGTTCCTGCCGAGAACATCTGCCGCACGCATGCACTCCCAAATTCCGCATGCATGTGCGCAGAAGTCAGGGACGTACATAAAGTGTGTCTAAAGAGAAATATAGAAAGCAGTTTACAATCGAAGAGAACTGAGAGAAATACCATGAACCTTTTTTTTGCTCTGTGGAATTTGAAGGATGCCCAGATCTCCCAGTTCAAGGCTGTATGAATGTTTCTCTCAATCTCATTCCATAGAATAAATGAGATCCTTCTGCGTTTAACATTGTTGCAATCAGCAATGAAACTTTAATCTATCTAATACCTCTTTCATTTGTGTACCCTTGTAATGTTTGGGATTTTAGGATGCTTTTTGGTGTACAATATTTATGAAGATTAATATTCTGTAATTACTGGTACTAAAAATATATGATTTTCATGGTTGTATATATGCCATTAAGACAGACAGAAAATAGTTCACTTAAAATCTGTCTGGAACTATATTGAAGTTTTGTGTATATGCAGTGCTATACATGCAGTCTTCCCCTATGAACCCCCATTTTTCCTATCTATTAGGGAAAAGAAAAGGGAAGTCTATCGGGAGATCGATGGAAACGGTCCAGGAATGGCATATAAAAACATTTACTAAGCTTGCCAGCATCGCTTAGTAAATGTGATTCACTTGAATTGTATGACATAAGAACTAATAAATGGAGCTCTATGTGCTGAGTTGTACATGAGCTTTGCCAGTCTTGCCAAACTACAGCTGACACTATAGAATTTCCTGTGTTTTATTTGAACACTTTGATAGAAAGGGCCCAGGAATCCATTTTTAATTATTTTTCTTAACAATAAAAACCTTATATGTTGGTTTGTTTTCTGAAAATGGCTAAGAATGTAATTTTTTAAAATTAAATGACTATGAAACAAAGATAAAGCATGTAGTGGGACATAGGATGTCTAATTATACCATTTAAAAAGAAGGTGAAGGGAAACGCGTTACTAAGCCTGCTTCCATTTTTCTGTAAAGGTTAATTGTCTCTCGGAAGAAATAACCAAAGGGCAGTGTTTTACAGTTTTCCAAACAATACAATTGTAACCTATGAGAAGACTGCTGACTGTGCAGCATTAGTTCTGAATTGCACAGCACTATAGTTTTCTGACTTCATGCATTAGTTATTTTCCCTAAAGATCTAAAAGCATTAGGCCACAAATAGATTTATTTCACTATCTGACAAATTCATTTGGTCCCCACCAGCCCCCACACCAGCAGTGAGTGTACAGAGGTGCTAAAGTGCAGTGTTAAAATATACGTCAATACCTCTTGACCTGACAGATTTGTTTTATTATAATGAGATGCCTTTATGTAATATGTTAGGAAATGCCTTCCCCTGAGCTCGCATACAACTTACAGTCCCACTGCTCTAAAAACCATTGGCATTTAATAAATAACTTGGAGAGCAGGATGGTGATCCTATTAAAGATAACATTTACCTGTCTGTTACGATCCCTGCGAGCAGATGAAGGTTTTTTTTTCCAGAACTTTGCCTTGGAAAGCAGAAAGGCATCCAGGAGATCCTTTTTTTTTATTTTTAAGTGTAAGAACATTGAGGCTAATACAGAGTAAGGGCAAAACAGGTGTGAATATAGCCCTGTAAATTAAGTTAAATTAAGAAACTTTAGTTCTCAACTCTAATTCAAATTTCACAGTTTATTTCACAGCTGAACATAGTTTTTCCAAGGAGTAAACGTACCCTGTGGACTATCCAACTCTGTATCAGCCCCATTGATTTGTAGCACTGTCTAATATGATTCAACAGGCCGATTCAATACCGTGTGAAGATGGGAAAAAGCTGGTCATGCACTTTTTCCTGTCTCTTACGGTACAACTACCTCACTTCTTTTTATACGCAGCTCTATGAGCCGCAAGCTAAAAAGACACTAGTTTTCTCCCTTACACTCTTTGCGTAAGGGGGAAAACCTTTGCACAAAGAATCGGCCCTTAAATGTTGAGAAAAAAGTCAGATGTGATTGCATTGTTTTCTGACACAATAGATTTTAATTCCAGGGAAATAAAGAATAAAAAACATCATATTTAATCTGGACAGTTAAAATATATATTAACAATATATACAGCTGGCTAACCACACACAGCAGGGCTAGTTGACAGGATTGTAGCATCATCCCCATTACCCCCCACTGCCGAGATCCTATGTGAAATGTGTATTCATAGCCCACCCCTTGCTGCACGAGGCTAAAAGCCAAAAAATAGTGCTGACAAGTGTTTGTCATGAGCTTTCATATGTCAGGTAATATATATTTATATTATATATAGAGGTCAAACCAAGCCGCGCTGTCTAGCCGCTCTTCCCCACATGTAATAATAGGTTCTGCTCCCTACATCAAACTAAGCAATGGCAAATTCATAAACATATAGGTGGGCGCTAGAGATAAATGTTCTTATCACCGCAATACAGACCTAAAGTCAGTCTCAGGTGAGATAAAAATACTTTCAATATCAGTGGTTGACGGTTTCTTCAATCACACGTTGTAGCCCTGATAATATTCCAATTCTTTTATGCAAACAATTCCTCAAAGAAAAATATATAGACAGGTTACCAATAAATACTTTTAATCCACATAAAACCATAAAAACAATCCAATGTCCAGTCAACATAAAAGTATCCAATCAACATAAATAATAAATAAAAAACCTTGACTAAAGCATGAACAGTAAAGCCCAGCCTCCCGAAATGAGATGATCCCCGCGATGTGTACCCGGACAAATAAGATGGTAACACTCCACCCCTCTCCTTAGATGTGATCCGGCAGGCCCAAGAGGGAAGGCAAGATAAGTCCCAGGGCGATCGTGCAGGCGTCTCCAACGGTGCGGACGGTCTGGAGTTTCATCTCACTAAACATTACATAGTTCATAAAATCTATTTATTCTCTGTTGGATATATAATATAGTTATCTTCATTTTTTCAACTTAGAGCGGTTGATCCTTAAGAGAGAGCCTTAATTGATCTATATATTCATACAATTCATAATACAGGTATGATACAGGTATAGTCCATAACCATATAAATCTTAATACAAATAAAATATACAGCACAGTCGGATACTATATTATTTCAGTGGAAAACACCTAAGGAATATATATATATATATATATATATATATATATATATATATATATATATTCATGATTTCCTCCCTGAGCTAGTGCAAGATGTTTGTTGGAAGTGCAGGTAGCTGCACTATCCAGTTTCTATGCCCTTAAGTTAAAATATATAGCATAACACAAGTGCCTTACTCAATGTATTATATAAATTATGATTTTCTTTCCCAACTCTATGATTTTCAGGGCCGGTGCTAGGTCCTAATCCACCCCACACCCCCTTCCTGATGCCATTGTTCTATCGAGGAAAGACAGGGGCCCTCCCAGACTGGAAAAATAATTACATGGTTGATTGTAACCCATCAAGTTTAGCAGCGAGGGGGTGCTTTAGCCATCCCCTTCCCCATGCATGCCCCTGCACTCTAGGCTATCACCTAATGGTAGTACCGGCCCCGTGTACAATCAGCTTTAGATCTTTATATAAAGCATTAATGTATTGATATTCTCTTTTTTTCTATGCAAATTTAGATAGGTAACCCCACCATCCATATATACTTTTTTTTTTTATCATAAACATGTCTCTGGCTATTTGAAAGGTAAAACTTTTTTCTTAAGGCAGGTTTAGTGAAAAGAAAAATTAGGTATCCCCATGGGAACTGTGATTCATACATCTTAAAGCTCCTACAGATGACACATGACAAGTTACTGCAGTAGATCTTTGTCCCAGGAGAGTGTTTCTAATGTATAATGTGAAATGATCATTGGTGTTTACATGACTCTGCAGCAAGTTCTTATTTGGTGAGAGCCAATTTACACAAGGGAAACAGAAACAATCTAGCCAACACAGCTAACTGCACAGATATAGCCTTCTTTTCTGTTCTATACATTGTATTCATATAATGCAGCTCAGTTACATTTTGTGCTTATGTATGTATATGGCATGTTCTTACGACTTACTCAGGGATAAATTAAAGACCACGTGGAACTAGGCTGAACATTTTCGAGAGCCCATTTCAGTGGGTATGACCAGTTTTGTGTGCGGTGGTAAACTATATGTTCAATCTGTTTTGCTGCGATGGAGGAGAGGCCTGAAGATTGGCTGTATGTGTGGGCCTTTTTTCAGTTGGAGGCCTGGGGATATAGTCCCATCCCCCCTATTGTTAATATGGCCCAGGACTTACTGCATTAAAGTACTGCATTTGGGCATGTCAGTAATAGAGCAAGTAAGTTAAGTTCAGAGTAAGTACAATGATATACACAGAAACTAATAATGTGTAATGGGGTATGTGCTGATTTGAATATAATTTATGTTTGTTTCATTTTGTTTACATTTTAAATTTTTTAGTATTTTTTTAGTATTGATTTTCATTTTAATATGGGTACAGAACCTCTCATCACACCAAGTTAATTTAGATTTTTTAAGTTATATTAAGCTGGCCATTCACTAGAACGATCATTTTTCCAATTCAATTAGTTCCAATTCTGGAGCTAATTTTATGTGACAACTAACGAAAATTCTTTACCAGAGGCCCACAAACGATAATCTGATCTTTTTTGGAATTCCCAATTGATTATCATTTGAGGGGTCCAATATTGGCTATAACAGCTAATTTCTATTGCTACAAATCTATTTTAACCTTGTATCAACATTTATCTGCTACGGAGAATACGTTTGAGATTCTGTAGCATCCTATGCTCTGTATTTTTTTTTCTGTATATCTCTTTTTTTATTGTGTTTTTCTAATGGATACATAAGCATTTAATGTTTTTACAAATATTGCAGTGGTTTATCCGGCATCTGCTTTTTCAATAATATTTATTATTTTATATTATTGCGATTAAGTCTCTGCGTCTCTGCATTGTTTGGATTCTGTACAATGATAAACATGTTTTACAATCTTTTCCTTTCCCCTCTTTTATCCTGGCACGCTATACAGAGGTGGTAAACCCTCCCTATATCTCAAAACTTATTGAACTGCAAGTGACAATAGTGAAGGTGACAATGCCTTTACCTTCCATGCAATAAGTGAATCCTGCTTTCTGGTAAAAGCTGTCAGTAGTAAGCCCAGTTGGAAATACACAGGGCTTTTGCATCTGTGGAGATAATGTTTTTTTTATGATTGTTGAATTTACCAATTTTATATATGAATGTGAATGAGAACCGCAGTAAAATCCTGGATATTGCATGCAATTAGGCCTATAATCGAAATAGGAAGAAAATATTTAATGTGAACCCTTCATATTTAACTATTCCTAAAATATTTTACTAGTAATTGATAATATCAGCAAGTTTTATCTCCACTTTGTGAATCACAAAGCAGATGCTATCTTTGGAAATACCTGTTTTCTCATGCATTATCTTTGGCCATCTGGTGCCCCATCACTCCAGGATCACATCATTTGCAGACCAAGGTGCTTATTATCCACTGTAAAAGATAGCATGCTATTTGCAAAGCAATGATAAATATGGCAATGCCATCTGCTTAATGCTATCCTGTATACACGTCCAATAACAGGTCATCTGTCACAAAGGAAATCTATTTAACAAGCACCTCTGATAATGTAACTTGAAATATATTAGTGCTCCTCTTCATTGACTTTTGTGCTTTAGAACAATAAAAGCAACATGTGCCTGATGCATTATGCTGTATATGTGCTCAGCAAGGAAGCATTATGCAGTGACTGTTATAAAAACATGATATTCTAGAATGTTTGCATATAGTGTTACTCTACAAATTCCTGTTTTATTGTTACATTACGTACAATTAAGCAGTTTAAAAGATGTGATCAATCAATGTGCTGTACTTTGCAAAAATATTGTTCCAACACTTATTTATCTTGTGATTTGTAAGATGATCTTGAAAAAAAAAACCTTGTACAAAATCAGGAATTAAAGAATTATAGGTCTATACTAAGAACTACACCAGGGTAGCAGACTCTCTGCTTGTTTGGTAGGCAAATGTAATGGCACAAAGTGGGCAGAACTTGACAACATTTTACATTATGCAAAAGTCTCACTAGAAAAATTATTGTACCAATTCACCAAATAGATAAATCAGAATAATGGCCAAAGATCTGGGCCTAAATTTACTAAGCAGTGAGACTGCATGGAGATTGAAAAGTAAGGATGTTGTTCATAGTAACCAGATTCAAGCTCACATTCTCCAATATGTAAAATGAAACAGGGAGCTTGAATCTGATTGGTCGCTATGGGTAGCATCCCAGCTTTTCCCAACTTTGCAATCTCCATGTTTAGTAAATTTAGGCCCTTGTGTCAATGACTGAAATGTTTTTATTAGCTTAAATTTTCTCTACCTGTCAAACCTTTCCTATTAGACTCTTAAATCTGTCAAACTGTGCTCTGACCCATAATAATTTGCACTCTCTGGCGCCTAAAGGAGTTTTTTGGTGTGTGTGTGTTTTTTTTAATCTTTCCTGTCTTGCACGGAATGATATTGGTTATGAAGTAGTGTATCAAGAATTATATAAAGAGCTATATTTGTTTAGGAATATTACGGATAATCTAGTAATGTTCAGTTATACCACTTGTTTAATCTGCTTGCTCACCCTGGACCGGATCCATGTTCCCTGATGTTTTGTGCGCATTAGCCCCATACGAGGGGCCGGGATATATGTCGTGCCTGATAGGAAGGGCTTGTTTAAAACTTTATGCACTTTTCTGCTGCAGATCAGTACATAAAGTTAAGGGAGCCTTCATGACACTTAAATGAGCTCCATTCTCTGTCCCCCTCTCGTCAATAGGTCTGTAACCAGTCCCCTGTGTATGAATGATGCTACCATTTGCAACAAATGTGAAAAATATATTTACAAATATGTATATGTATATTTTGATATAAAACTGGAAATTACCTTTGTGGATAAACCTGAATAAAATTTTAACAAGGAGTGCTTGTTGTTTTTTCTTTTGACATAATGACTTATGTACATATTCTCAAATGCACCATCTGGAATAATATATATATATATATATATATATATATATGTCTAAATAATACCTCCATTCATCATAAGACCTTTATACAGATACCTTTATTACAAGCTATATCAATGTAGAAAATTCCAGTGCAGATGATGTTTTTTTAATAGTTTTGTTTTAGTTTATTAAATTAATAAATATAATGCCGGGCTAAATGATAAATGTATTGTGTTTCATGTAGTCTCCATCTTTTGGAAAACAATACATAAATAAGTATTTTATTGTTCTAGGCTTCCTGACAAACTACTCATGAATAATAAAGTGCTTTGATACGTTATTTTTGTTACTCACGTTAAATTAACCTTAAACGAAATGAAACCCCAAAGTTAGACCTACAGCTTCAGCATGGGATATATATGGAATTGGAAGCATCCTTTTGTTTGTGCCAGAATCAGAAGGAAGTAACTGCTGGATTGGACAGTAATTCGGAAGTGGTTTTCAGAGGTTTTTATTTGAATTATTTTTGCTACGTTTAGTTTGAATTCCATTGTGACTATGCATCTTTTTCCACCTTTTGGAAATTTTAGATTGTAATGTAGTATTAAAAATAACAGAGATGGCAAAATTAGGTACATTTCAATTTATTTTTACTTTAAATGTTGGAAAATGAGGCATCAACCACAAGGGAGTTTCTAGACAGCACAACACAGATCAGCTTCTGTAGACCTGTGACCTTTTTCTATTGTTCCGGGCATCACAATTAGATTGTCTGTGCGATTGTACTTAGTTGGTGAAGTTTGAGGTTTACAACAATTGATATAATACAAGTTAATAGAGAAACAATAGTTCAGCGCACGTTTCTTAGATTGCGGATCATGAGCATACCCATGACAGGCAATGCTAGTAATTGACAATAATGTCCAACCTTGTCATGAAAGTTCAACATGATACAATTACACCATCAAACCTTATTAGGGTGAACACAACCTGATAATCCCATCTATTAGTTGAAGGAAGGTTTTTGTTATATCATTACCTATTACACACTAGAGAATGAGCTAGAATCTCTTTGGTTGCTATGTGCAAAATCTCTTTTCCTTGCATGCAGTTTAGTATGTCTCGCTCAAGCTTCCATATAAACATTAAACAGCTAGATAAGGTTACAGGTGTTTGATCAAATACACTGCTGCATAAGTGGCGATAGCCTAATAAATCATAAAGTTGTGGATTACTTTCATTATAGTAAGTAACAATCTGCCCATGAAAACATTAATTCTATTCAGTGTTGCACAAAATATGCATAAAAACATGCATGCTAGCAGGGGAAACAATTGGCTTTTGTTTACATGAGTACTAATTGTATTAATGTAGTAAATGAATGTAATTTAAGGGTAATGAATCATGGTAATGTGGGCTGTTCACTATACATTGAGAAACATAATAATTAAGGAAACTGTGTATCAGAGTATGTTACAATAAAAATATACAAATGACACCAAATATAACTACAGAGCCCTATGGTTGCTATACAACTACTGTACTGGCCTTTAATACATAGCGTCCCTTTAATTTGTAATATTACTGTTTTCCCATAGACGGATAATTTCGGTGGGCTTAGTACGTAAGCTTGCTTATTAAATGCACTAATTTAATCTATAGGAGTTGTTTTTACCCAGTAGTGAAGTTATCCCGCCTTTTTGTTATCCAAAAATTCCTTGTGTGCAACATTCAAATTTAAACCATTACAAGTGTTACAGATCCTGGACCAAATCCAGAATAAAAGGGATATTTTTATTTAGACCGTACAGTTTATGAGTGTGCGCATTCATAAGGGTCACATTACTGGTAAAGGTCTGTATCATCTGCATCCTGATTCTATACTGGAAGCTTTTCCAGTATCAGGGCACACTGGGCAGGTGTGTGGTGTGTGTGTACACCATGTGAGTGTAAATATTACAGTAAGAGAGTGCTTACTAGTCCATACTATCCAAATCTCCAATGTATCCTCATTTTATGTGACTGGACAAAAGTCTGGATCCAGCATCAGTTACACAATGGTTGTGCATTCAGAGCTACAAGCACAGTGGTAGCAGTACTCTAGACAGGTTCTTCCAGCACATGATTCAGCAATCCATTGCTATATACATACAAGTGCTTAGAGCTTGTTATAAATACCTTGGCAGCAGCTGCTGTCCTAAGCTGCCAGCTTACAGTTTGATGTGGGAGAAGTCAACCAGAGTATGGGTAAGGGCAAGAGTTGAGAGATTATGTTTCCCAGCTCAATTTGAGAGATTATATTTCCCAGCTCAGCTCTAATTTACAAATTAAACATAAGGCTATGCAGCAAAACCCCTCACATTGCAACACAGGTTTTCTTAGCTCTACACCTTAAGCTAAAAAATAATGTAAGCGCTACTCTGGGTCGGCCGCCTTGTGTTTGCAAGTATCATTGTTTTTTAAATCAATTAGATTGTATTTTGAGGGATTAGTTGCCCCTTGATCACTTTATCCCCTCAATTTTAGTGCTAAACATGAAAGCGATATTCTGCTTTAAAATCTTGTTGTAGGTGACTATACCACAGAAAAATCCTCGCATCATTACATTATTGAAGAGATCTAGATTGCAGGAGCAGTTGGAAAGTGAAGTATGATTACTACTGAGATGGCACTGACAACCCTGATAAATATTTCAAAATAAAGTGAAGTAAAAGCAAAGAGAATACGATATAAGCAGTCATGGCACAGTGCAACCTAGGAAGATTTATGAGTGGGATGTTGCATGGTTTAGTCATTCATTATCATAGCCTTAACATTTTGTAGTAATTAAAAATCCCCTTAATGCAATAGAAGGCTCTCTTGGGAAGGTTGGACCTCATTAAACTGTAGAGGATAACTTTATTCTGCAGCAAGATTATAATCATAGGCTTTATTCCAGGATGATCTGATTAGGATAGGAAGGTTAGGAGATTGTAGAGTAATGGTAACTACTTTTTGATATCCAATGTTAGATATCTGTCAGTAAAATAAAGCCCTAGGGAATTCAGTGTGCCCAATCCCCTCCCTTCACAGCCACTGAATCTGCTGGGACAGAAGTTCTCATCGGCATCATAAAGGTCACATCATAGGCTTAATTACCAAGAGAGTCAGCAAACCGAGGAGAAGCCAGTAAGACAGAGGGGGAAATTTACTAAATTCGTGTTGTGTCTGCGAGTTAAACTCGCAGTAACTCGCGGCGAGTTTAACTCGCTGTATGACAGCGAGTTTGTTTATTCACTAACATGCGTGTTGTAGCCGCGAGTTGAACTCGCAGGCGTGTTTGTGCGAGTTGAAACAGCGAGTTTGAGCAAACTCGCCGGTATTATCCGCGAGTTTTTTCAAACTCGCAGTTAAGACTGGAGAGTTTGAG
>JABWIB010007643.1:10083-23517 GCA_016617825.1 Platyplectrum ornatum
AATTTTGATCACTGACGAACGCTGACGAAATGAAATCTCTGCAGAATTCGTCAGTTAGTGAATTCCCCCCCAGTCTGTTAAAACCTGATTAACCCTCATCTATTACTTGTATCAGTATCTGCCACCACCAAGGTTTATTCAGACAGTGCCTATCTCTGGAGGCCTTCAGTTCCTTTAACTAACACAACGCAATTATCCAGTAACACAAATTATCATAAACTCAATTTGACCTCTCCTGTTACAACTATGTAGCGTTTATAGACCAAGCTATTTGGCATGTGAATCCATAAGAACACAGAGACAGGAACTTATTAATTGATATTTAATGGAAAAATCATCACAGTGCTTAATACAGAAATGATAACACAACAGTCATAATATGCAACAGTTTATAAAAATAAAAAGGAGAAATACAGAAGTCTACACTTACACTCCTGGCCTGGGACTAGCAGAAATACAGGTCCAATCCTTCTCTGAGAAGATCCCACAATTGTGACACGTTCCTTCTATCACAGTTCATTCTTATCCCCCATACTAACCCTACCCCCCTACCCAAAGATGCACTCATTCAAGGAAGTAGAGTTTCTGATCTTAGTTCCTTACAAACTTTATGATAGACAAACATGTTTCCCCCAGCTATCCTGTTACACAGAGGGTCACACAGAGGTGAGAACATATTTACAATTGGCATGTTTAATACACATGTAATCCTCCCTATATCATGAGAGTAAGGGGGTGAAATTGTCCCCACTGATTCTGTCTGTCTGCATTCCCCATTGTATGGCGCTGCGGACACTTTGTAGTGACTAATACATGAGCGTTAATAATAATAGGGTTAGACTATAGGGAGGAAATGAATCGGAGAAGATGATGTTAGGGTAAGGCTGTGGAGAGGGGTGGGTTGATCATGATGAAGATGGTTGGTTTATGAAGATTATCATTAAGGCTAAGGGTGGGATCGATAGTTCTTGTATTTTAATTACTTGCTTCCAGGTCCTATCCAATATATTTCCTCCCTCAAATATTATCACTCACTATAACGGACACTGAAGCCAGCTAGGTCTTACCCTCTTTCCACTGTTTGTTTTTTGTGTTTTTACTTTTATTATTTATTTATATTTAAATTTCCATATATCTTACTAATAATCTCCATTGTCACTAACCTTGAGCCAATTGTTTGGTGCTCTGTAATGTCAGTGTGAAATACCTTTTCTTGTATCTTATTGTAATGCTACTGTAAAAGCAAACAGATTAAAACAACAGTGAGTATATTTCATTTTAAAGAGTAATTAATCTTCTGGCCTAGAAACATCAAGGGGTGAATTCAGTAAAGGTCGATTTTGTGAAATCGCCAAAGTTTTGCGATTTCATTGTCGATTTGTGCTTTTTGACATTTACTAAATGTCGATTTTCTCTTAAATCGCCAGAGTTGCTGTCAAATTTAATTCCCCTTGGTGAAATTGACCTGTCGATTTTTTTCTGTAATAAGCATACAAAACACAGATTCAGTAAATGTCGAATTCATAATTCTACTACAAACTGATCCAGGCCACTAGCCATACCATTGATTGCTAATTATGAACACTATTTAAAGGTTCCAATTTTTATCCAACACATGCATGAGTGTACATATGGAAGCAAGTGCCTCTCTGAAGGTAGCCTTGGCCTGTGCCCTTAGGCACCAGTCAGGTTTAGGATAGGTGTCTCCAACAGCATGACCAGCCCCAGGTCCTAGACTCCCTGTCCGATCAGGAGGTTGTAAAGTTTTTCCGGATCAACCGCACCACCCCACCAACTTATATGAACAGGTGAGAGAGGATTTAGAGCCTGAGAGCACTCACTGTCATGCAGTTCTTGGGCAGCTGAAATGAATGTGTACCAGTCACTTCCTGGACCCTGGGTCCTTCTAGTTCGTGTCAGGGCGAGTCCTTGGCATATCACAGCCGACAGTTTTTTAGACACTTATCTCAGGTGTTAAGTACTCTTACGCACACACATGTCTGTTTCCCCAGCCATGAAGCAAACTGGCGTGAGGGTAAGCCGGGCTTCTATGCGATCTCAGGGTTTCCATCTGTCCTGGGAGCCATAGACTGCACTCATGTAGCACTGAGAACACCCAGGGAAAAGGGGACAATGTCAGTAGACATGGGGACCACTCCCACAATGTCCAGGTGGTCTGTGATGAAAGCCTATGACTCATGAGTATGTATGCCAGCTTTCCCTTCTCATGCCACAATGCCTATATCCTGAGGCAATCTGAACTTTTTGAACAGCATCATATACCTGAAGGATGGATTTTGGGTAAGGGTATGTGTTAAACACCTAAATGTCTTCCTTGTTTGTTGCTATGTGTGAAGATAAATATTTTTAAATTGTTCCAACAGGTGATATGGGTGTCGCTCATGGCTAATGACCCCACTGTTGCACACCGCACACCACCAATACAATGAGTCACACCGATCAAATAGATGTGTGATAGAACGTACCTTTGGTGTTCTTAAATTTAGCTTTAGGTGCCTTGATAAGTCTGGTTGCCAACTTCTTTATTCTCTTAGGAAGATGGCTCATATTGTGTGGGCTTTTTGTCTGCTTCACAATCTTGCCCTGAGTGACACTTGGGGTGATATATCAGAAGCATACAGTGAGGATGCGGAAGGTTTGTCATTAACTTCTCAGGAAAACAGTAGGTTAGGTTTCAGGCACGAACTCGCTTAATTTCAGAACATATCACATGTAAGTATAATTTTTTTTTTTTTAAACTTATGTGTTTTAGGTCATTGTGTTATATTTTTTTATTTTCAATGGTTAAAAGGATATTACTATGGGTTTTTTACCCAAAAACTTTTTGACCAATTTAATTTTTACTACAACTGTTATTTTGTTAACTAAAAATCGTTAACATATCACACAGAAGAAACAGACACAGAAACAGAAACAAACACTGTCTAACGTGAGTGAATTTTTTACTCACGTCAACTATACAAAAACATGCTTTGGCAAACATAGTCATGGTAAATGTTTAAAAAAAATCAAAAAAAATTACGTCATGCATAAAGAGTAGACAGCTCTTTTTGTTTTCCTCAGAGACTGCCGCAGATGCGATGGTTTGCCTGAAGTTGTTCCTCCGCCCCTGGTTCTGGCACCACGTTCTCGGCCTCTTGGCGATTGGCTTGTAATTGCAAAAGTTGTTGTGGTTGGTGTAACAGTACTTTGTGTTGTTGTTCATAGAATCATATATTTCTAATGTTACACGTTATATCAGTAATATGTAAACGGATTAGCTGGGATTTTGCTGGCCAACATTAATACAAGTTAATTATGTTTTAATTCAAATAACCAAAAAAAATACTAAATATTTACCATTTCCACTCATTGCAGATTCCTCAGCAGCTGTACCTAGCCAATCGGACTCCACAAATGTTTGTCGTCTGTGGAGCAGCAGCATTGGAGGTTCCTATAATGACAAACGGTATTTTGTCTTATACATGAAAATATATGTTTTCACTTACCCGCTTTAGTTGTTAATGTTGAATGACACAAGTCTGTTAAATGATTAATATATAAAGGTCATCCATGCCCGACAAACACAATACAAAATCTTTGTATTTTTTATGTTACAAAAAAACATTCACAACGTCATGACATAAATGTGACTTGCATACAATTTCCAAGGACATGGCACAGGCACTATAGTTATTTGTTAATAGTTTATCAAAACATTGACAGCAACAATACATAACATGTTTTCTTTGCATTGTCCATAGATACAACACTATAGTTGTGTGTCAATAATGTGTAGTAATGGATCATGAACATAATTATAAATCTATGTAAACTGTATATCATTGTATATTTGCAACATTTCTTTACAGTAAAATATTTCTACAAATCGATAAAATTGCAACATGAACATATATTTGCTGACAGGCAATGTGAAAAAAAACCCACAGATACTAAACTTAAAATACAACATTTAATAAAAATATAATGTACATAGTTTTCAAGAATTGCCCTTTCCTGTATAGTGTGTGTGTGTGTGTATATGAAGTGTGCCTATTCGAAGAAAATACTAATCTGGCCCCTCACCGTCTGTCTCATCCTCAGTGGACTGTGAACTGTCACGTGGTGAAGATAGAACACGGCGGCCAGACAATGGTGTTGCTTCATTTTGGAGGATACAATGCAACAAAGCATTACTTTATGTATGTTATGGCAAATATTTTAAGTTATACATTACAAATATATTAAAAACATCCAAAACTAAAAATAAACATATTCTTACCAGCTTGTGGTGGCCTGTCCGTAACGAAGCAACTCTCTCTCTCAGCTCTGGTGGAATTATTGCCTTGATGGCCTCCTCATATGCATGGAAATGGATGTCCAAGGCATCTCCACCACCAGTGCACTTGTTGTCATCAGCCTGCTGGCCCAATTTCTTTTTAACATAGTGCATTATGTCCCAAAGGTGCTTTTTAATTGTGCACTTATGTGGGCCGATGGCATTGATTTCAGCTCAAATACCCAAAACAACTCGCCCTCATTCCCCAGTGATTTGAAATCACTAATGCATTTCAACATTTACTGAATACTATAAATCACCATGCTTTGGCGATGTCAAATCACAGCGATTGAGGGCGAATTAAAATCCCATAGTAATTCGCCCCCAAATCTCTACACAAACTTTGTATTGTACCTTTTAATTTTACCTCCTCTGAAACTTAACATAGTACAATTGACGTTTAAACAACAACAGATAGTGGATTAAAATTCAGTCAGGGGTATACGTGTTGCAGAGGAACTAGGATAGAGGCCAAAGTAGAAGTTTGAGCGTAGCAGGTGAAATTATACAGCATTACACCATTTTAAACTGTGCAGAAATGTTGTTGAGTCCTGCACCTCCTGATAGTCTTTACACTTGTACCCTGTCTGGTACCTATACCACATCTACCATGGCCTGCACCCTGCACCAAGAACTGGTATCACTGGTACTTTACCTGCCCATACCTGCACCATGTTTGTGCACCTAAATTCTATCTTACTTATTTTATGCCTACCTGTTCCCTGTCTATTCCTGCTTTTTCGATGTTTACCTTGCTGTGTCCTGGATCTTGCTTTGCAGGAAAACAGTTGTTTGTGTTTTTATTTGTCCGTATCTTTCCCTTCCTGTCTTTTGTGTTGTCTTACACTCCCCTACACTCATCACTACAAAGTAGCTGTCAACCAGCTCAGAGTTTACATAAAATTCTGTTCCCACCACCAAGGGCAACAGTCATTGTAATGCGGTAAGTAGGGGACTGCGCTGCAGGAGGGCACAAGAGTATGAAGGCACCCTCCTCACTTCACCACACAAGACCTGAGGGCTGGCATTGAAATAGAAAGAAAAAAGAATCCTCAAATTCCATCCATGGCCTTGTGTCTTTGTGTCCAGGCACTGTGTACAGGTTGCCATGGCACGTTAACGTCATTTACAACTGTCCTGCATTATTTCTATTTTTATTATTTTTAATAAATTATTTGCACCGAAGAAATGGTGTAATGTATAGAAAATAATAGAATATCCAATTATTTTTTTTTTTTTATAAAAGCTTTTAGCATACATATTCACAAAAACAATTCTTATAAACCTTGTACAAGGGCAAGGGGTTAACCATCTACAACAAATATTTATATTCACACTTTTCTTATAATAACAGTGGGGTCTATTTAGTAAGCAGAGAGAGAGAGAGAGAGAGAGAGAGAGAGAGAGAGAGAAAAAAAAAAAAAAAAAAAAAAGAGAGAGAGGACACACAGCTATACTGCCACGTTACGAGAGAGAGAGAGAGAGAGAGAAGCAAAAAAAAAAAAGAAAACAGATGTTTGATATGATATAAAATTGACATCCAACAAGCAATTAGGAGCCTATTCTTTCGTGTTCTTACAGAGAAATCTGTGTGATATTGTCTATTTAAATATCAATATATTTTGTGAACATTCCTTTTGACAATATACATGGAATACTGAAAGCATAAACCTTTCAATAGCTTTAGAGGTGCAGTAAATAAGCAAAAACGTGTTGTCCTCATTCAGTAGTTATCATTATGAACTAAAGCATTTCATGTAGCTGGTGCAAAAGCTACTGATCAAATCATTTTTAGAAGAAATATTGTAGAGTTGCCATCGGGGGGCAGGTGGGTCTACTGTCCCTGGTCCAGACAGAGCCGGGGTATGGTATCAGCTGCATTACTCCTCAGACCTCTACAGTGGCATAGATACAGGGGTCGTAGCGGTCACACCGCTGAGCCAGGGAGGCCCACAACTCCCGGCCGCCATGATACCCCTAACCCTTCTCTTCTGGGAATCGTGCTCTCAGCATTGAGGAAGATTGTGGACCACCGTACTGCTCAGCTGGCGCTTGTCATGGTCACGTCTCCATGGTAACTGAAGGATGCAAACTATAATCTCTCAAGACATGAGCAGCCACCGGTGGTGGCAGGGTAATTATTCCGCCCCCCCTAATACAGACTATTTGGGGGATGTGAATGAGGGGTCTGGTTGTATGTGGGAGATGTTTATGAGGCATCCTGATATATTGTGGCATGTGAATCAGGGGCCCTAATATATCCGGGGAGGGTGAAAATGGTGTCATGATGTATAAGGGAATGTTAATGAGTGGTCCTGATTTATTGGGTGGTGAATAAAGGGTCCTTATGTATTGGGGAATGTTAATGAGAGATTGTGGCATGTATTGGGGAAGGGGTAATAAATGAGTGATCCAGATATACTGGTTAGGTTTGAATGATGGGGTCCTGATGTATTGGCAGGAGGCTGTGAATTAGAGGTCCAGATATATTGAGGATGGATGAGAATTGAGATCCTAATTTATTTGGGAATGTTAATGGGGTCCTGATGTATTGGAAGATTTGAATGAGCTGTCCTGATGTATTGGGGATGATGTGAATAGGGGTCCTGATGTATTGGGGATTGTTAATTAGTATCCTAATTTTGGATGCAGGCCCATGAACCTTCACCTATGCTCTTGCATGGGTGGATATATTTCCAGGGAGGAACCACCAGTTTTGTCAGTCACGGGCCCCACTATTTCTGATGGCTGCCCTGATTGGACTCATTTGCGAAGAACCTGTTCCTTTCACCCCAAACACTCTTTAATCTCAGGCAGTGACAGTTGTTCCATATTTAGGTCTGAATAGTAATATTGTTATACAAGTTTTGTGTCTATGCGTAATGCACTTCATAATATAGGAACTTATCCAGAGATATGCCTACACCTATTTTTTAATGTTTGCACTGCGCACGTTCCTGCTCTAGTGGAATGGGGTGTACCACTATATTTAGATTAAAACTAGCAACCCGGGATTCCCTGTGTGTGCTCCAAACTCTTGCATAATCTCATAGCTGGTGTTAGTGTAAGATGGAGGATATTTTCATTTTTTAAATGACCTTATTCTTATAGTAATAACACAGCCATATACTTCTTAGAAATGACATTTTGAAATACAGAAATACATAATACTAAACATAAACTACAGCATACAGATTTTTTTTGTTATTTCAGCCTGAATAGCAATGTATTGTCTTGACATTTTTAAAAGGCATTTTTAAATTGCTTATACTTAAATAAATAAAGGCAGATTTTTTTTATATTTTAAGTCTTTAATTAAATTAAACAATACAGAAATAACTAACAAAACACTAATTTACACTTTTGAAAGAAAGAGACAAAAGAGTCTCTGTACATATACATATGTTTTCTAGGTTTCAACATACTCAACTAAACTATTGATAATGTCTGGGCTGATAATGTCAGAACCCTTAAAGGGTCACACACATTTTATTCGGGCGATCTACACAATCACTGTGCTAAAACCCTTAACCAGCCCCAATGTCTTTTAACATTTCAGGCAGTTTAATGGGGCCACTCTGAAACCACCATGTTTTACTGCATGTATATATATATATATATATATATATATATATATATATATATATATATATATATATATATATATATATATACACATACTCTTTTACGATCTATCCCCTCAAGTAGCTTGTAGCATTCTCTACAATTAATATACTTTTAGAAGGATTTTGATTTATGTTATTTTAGGCAATATTTAATCAGTATATGATTATCAAAATCTCTCTGTGCCAGAAGTTTATTACTACATTCAGTATTGCATACAAATACCTATTGTTTTTAAGATTTTTTCAATTATCACAAATTTTTTCTCTCCCACCCATATTTTTTTTTTTGCCCCTGGCACATTGTAAGTTTTTTTTTATATATCTATGTGATATTTCACCCATACACCCATTATAGCTTATTCCTGTGTGACTAAATTTAATTAAAGTTCCAGCAAAATAATTAGAATATCTCGAAAGGCGTCTTTTTTGTAGCAAAAAATCAATGTGCTGGTGAGGAACAAATAGAGTTAACACTGTCATGAAAGATCAAAGTCATCAAGGAATGTGCCTGAAAATTTAAAAGGCAGCCACAATGTAATGAAGAAGGATGCTGAAACAGCTGTGGTTTCCTGCCTCTCGGGTCCCATCTACAAATTGATTTGACATGGAAAATTTCCCAGTAGATGCTTAAAAATGGTGAAATACCATTAATTACATAGCAAAGGATATACTTTCTATAATTTATAATCCATTAGTCAACTTTTGGTACTTATTCGCTATTACTGTTTGTACTTTCTAATTTTGTACATACGAAAGTCGCAAGACTGTGTTATAATTTACAGTAAAATGTAAATTAGCTTAGACAACAGTCACTGTTTCTCGGGATTTGTCAAAGCTATTCACAGTTTGTCTGAGAAGTCCATTTCAGATCTGAGCAGAACTCGAGCTGCGGTGGCTTGCGTTCTGATGGAGTGAAAGGGTGGAGAGTCATAGTTAATGTAAGGAAGTGTCCAGGTAAGGGCTCCTGACCCAGAGCTGAACACAGAAGTAAAAAACATTAAAGATTTCTACTTTTTATAGTGTATATGTATGCAATGTATATGGTCACATGACTGCACAAGCTTATCTGTATTGTGTCAGTAGAACTTGGGCATTTTATTGAGAATATAGCAGCCCTGGGCTGATGGAGGGTTTGTGGAGGTATCACATCTATCACATCACATCACATCTGTGAAAAGCCATTTTTTAACAGAGCTTTTGCAGACAATGAAATGGCGACAGATAATTATCAGGTACGTTTTCTGATTTCCTTCAATAACTCTCCCCTGACCACTACCCTAACTCTCCAATCCCAGCAGCCTAACCCCAACCCACTGTTACACTCACTGCGATCTACTGTTTTGCCATTGGGGTCGCTGTTGCATGGTAGTACTGCCTGTAACCATTAGAGGTCACTGTTTTGACACAGTGTGCATTACCAGTTCTGGCCAGAGGTGCCACTGTCCAGCTCCTGTGTAATAATTAGCTGTGATGGCTTGCACCTGTACTGTGGCTATTTATCCCTGCATGATGCAGCACTCATTGCTGGATCATTGATTGGTTTCCAGTTTCTGTGGTGGTGCTCCAGGCTTGTGCTCTGTTGGTTTTCTTGCTTAGACCCTGCCTTCCCGTCCTGTTACTCTCACTTTGTTATTGTTTCTGCCATTCTCTTGTTTTCATCTGCCTCTTGCCTGTTTGCTTTTTGCTCTTTAATAGTATTACTTGTATTTCTAGTCCTTGTTTCCTCTGCTTCATTTCTCTGCTACATTTATCCTGCACCTGTTCATTGTACCCAGCTCTGATACCTTGTCCCTGCCTTGTTTCGTTGCTTCTGTATTCATTACTCCTGTTTGTGTTTGTATTATTTATCATTCATACTCCTGTTGCCTGTTCTGTTTTGCCTGTCCACAATAAATCTGCTACTCCCTGCATTTTAACCTAACCTCCATTCCCTACTGCCTTGACCCAGCTCTTTCCTCCCTACTGTCTATACCCAATGTAAAATAAATTATATATATAAAAGTGTAAAAAAAGGACCACTCCGCCGCCCCCCGCAGTGGTTTTGAAGCGGCGTGACGTAATGACGTCACATCGCTTCAAAGGGGGCGCGGTGCTAAGTCTGCCTAGGGCGCCCACAGACCTAGCGCTGGCCCTGGAGTAGACATGTGATTGAAAATAAATAAATGAATGGATAATGTTTTATAAAGAAATATGCAGTGTTTTCTTTACCACCTTACATTTAATAAAGCTGTAACCTTTGCTCCAATCTTTCATTACAGGGTCTCAAGGCATAAGGTTCACACTTGCCATTTGGGTTATGATAGGCCTTGACCAATAGATTATTTACAGTTTTCCACTGACCTCAAGAATTCCCATTGTATGAAAAATATGGAGTTCAACAGTGTGGACCAGGGGGGGAATTCACTAAATGACGAATTTCTGAAATCGTCAGTCACTGGCGATCTTTCTGACGATTTCTACAAATGTGTATTCACTAAGTGACGAATGTGTATTTTTTCGTCATTTGGTTTGACGTTTACAGATCGTCAATGTCATATCGCCGTGACGAATTTTGCCATACAATGGATACAAATATGGAATTCACTAACTGACGAATATTGTATTCACCCACACATCGTCATGACAATTTTTGAAATTCGTCAAAAGGCCAATCGTCAGCAGAGAGTGGAGATTTCACACATTTCCCTAGCCAGAGCAATGATTACTAACTGGGAACACTATTTAGGGGCCATAGAGAGGTTAATTCAATGTTAATCAATGGACTATCCATCCCCTAACACTAACTTTACCCTTTTAAAGTCCATACTCTCCACACAGCCTAATACTAACTTTCCCCCTGTAAGCTTTATACTAGAAATTAAATGTCGAAAATCCAACGTAGAGCTGGTGCCTGTTTCACCTACTTTTCTAAATGTGTTGTGTTTTCAGTCCCTCATTACTCTCTCCCCATAGCACCCTATAACTTATTTCCAGTTCTCCTACAATACCTTCCAAGCATACGTCCCAGCTTCTTATAATTTTGTGTCATCAATCTATATGTATGGATTTAGAGGGAATTAGTTAATCGAAATATCTTAATTTCCGTGCAGATTTTTTCCGCCTTTCACCCTTCCGCTGAGCTAGGCGTGTTTAGATCTCTTGGTAGGGTTCCATTGTCATTTTGGTATGGAAAATTCCTATTCCATCTGTTTGAAATGTATTTGTTCTTTAATATCTTAATAATATACAAAATGTCATAATATGCTGGTTATTTATAAAAAAAAAAAAAAAAAATTAATATTACTAATAGGCTTCCAGTATGCCAGTTGTCATTGTGACTGCTACCATAATCTGTAAGATGTTTGAAAGCATTAGGCGCCTGTTCAATTCCTTTGGATGTATGACATGTTTATCATCTATCTTTACTTTTTAATCTGTTTAAATGCCATGTTCTATAGTGAATTGGCTTTGATGAAGGCAGATTATCATGCAATAATAGCAAAGGACATATAATTATATTTTAGGCAGCTTAGAGAAGCAATTGTTTCTTGTTTTGCTAATTGATAAGGAAGAGAAATGTGATGGGCTTGCAGCAGTAACTGTTAATTACTCTATGGATTGAAAAATCTATATAGTTATTTTGACCTTTTTGCAATATAAAGGCCTTGCAAAAGAATTGTGTGGATGTAGAGTGTAGACTATTTTGACATGAATATATCTAATAGGAGTAAAACATTTGTATAATTATACTAAACCACGTTTTACTGTTAAGTGTCTGTGACATTGTCAACGTTTTTCTATTTCTCATACAACCAAAATGTACTAATGGACACTGCTACATTTGCCTTTTTTCAAATATTTTAAATCAATTGTTATAGAATTATTTGTACATTAGCCCAATATCTGACATCCTCTAAATGTAAACTTTCCAGAATATCTTACATGTACTTACACAAAACCATACTTCGGTTTTCGTATGCACAAAGGTCAGGCATTACGTGCCATAGTGGGAAGGGAACTCCCCTGTCACTTCCATATGCCATACAGGGCTCCGGACATGCTACCCTAATCTATATGGCAGATCTGCTTCCACACATTCATGGGACATCTAGCTGCTGGAGAAGGTGAGTATACCGGAGAGGGAGGTTTATTAAGATTGACAGGATATACAGTCTATTCAGCTGGGAGAGATGTCTGCCATTCACAAATCTTCCTCTCATCTTGGCTGAAGCCTTTAACGGATTCTGGGTATATATATACCCAGCAGAGCTGAAGTGCTGGGGGAAGCAGCTGGCCACCGTTACTAGAACAATATCGTTCTATGGTGCTGATGATGGTCGGTTTTTCCAAGGTTGTTGTTTATCCGCACCGATGTACACTTGAACAATATAATTCTAGTGAGATCTTTTCAGATTCCACATTATCTAGGCATGTCACATTGTAATTCCTCTCAGTGTTCTAAATCCAACGTTGTATTAGTTACTAAACAATTCTGATTGTACACGTCTGTTTCAAACAGTCCTCCAAAAGCGGGACTGTCCGGGTGAAATCAGGAAAGTTGGGGGGTATGCAGCAGCCCTGATATAATGTGATATTCTGACCCATTGTACGACATGATATGAGTGTATCAAGAGATGCTCCAATGATACGTTCGCTGCATGTACCTTCCTCCAGTTAAATGGTTTTGCCCAGGTCTACACTAGCACCTTTTTTATGGTTTTGCCCTTACTCCCAAACTCTTGATCAGCCCCAGGGTCCGGTCTTTCCAGAGGTGCAGAAACCCACACCTTTAGATAAAACGCAGAGGAAAAGGGTAGGACCCTTATGCTTTAAATGAGCTTTTTAATGTTTCACATACTTACACTTATTAAATCTTTATTTGGCATCCGCCAATGCCATTTATGAGAATTTTTTTTTTTACGAACCTAAAAAACAGGTAATTTTTCATAGAAAATTCTCATAAATGGCATTGACGGATGCGCAGACAGAATCCGCTACTACAGCGTCTGTTTAAATGAGACAAACTCCCCTTTTCTCATTTGAATAAAGTGCGGAAATAATATTCCCATATCACACAATATATAACAAACAATTGTCCTGACATTTATAATATGGTCAATGTGGGTTTGATAGTCAAGATCTAGTGTAAAGAAAATCCTGTTGTTATGCACCCTATGTACAATGCTCTTCACACATCAATAGCCCTATATCTTTATTGATACCGATATAAAATAAAGCTATTTGGACATGCAAGATATAATCCATAAAGTCTAGGGTCCACATTAAACCTGTATGGCTTGTCGTGCAGACTAGAGATGTGCGCCGGGCATTTTTTTGGGTTTTGGTTTTGGTTTTGGTTTTGGATCTGGATCTCCCTTCGTGTTTTGGTTTTGGATGTGTTTTGCCAAAACCGCCCTTGTGTGTTTTGGTTTTGGTTTTGGTTTTGGATCTGGATTTTTTGCAAAAAATGCTAAAAATGGCTAAAAACGC
>JABWIB010007644.1:21355-36925 GCA_016617825.1 Platyplectrum ornatum
TTCACATTTTCTTCTATTATTATTATTTAGCATATTAAGAAATAAACATTCCTGTACTTAAATGGAAAGGAAATGTTTTTTGTGGTTTTTAATTTAGTATTTGATTTATTTGCTGAAAGATGTACGTAAGCAGGAGTATACTAAATAGTGTATATGTACATTTGTCAGTAAAGTAGGCAGTATTTAATACACTGTAGTGTGTTCTTGTGACCAGCTTTTCCCAGCTTGGGTGACAAACTGTAAAAAAATTATGTTCTAGCTTATATAGCTTATATTAAAGCCCTTTGCTTATAATATATCTCTGTATATACTTTGAGTATAAACACGTTCTGTTAAGTCAAACAGTCTGACTGGCGCTAGCTATATNCTACTTATTGCTTATCCAGTACAAATTTTAGGTTATGTTATTGATGAACATTTAGCAATTTGTTAATACTTTTNTGGGAGCATAAACTGCTAGTACTACAGATACAGAAGGACCTCCATTAAAGGAATCAGGTTTGAGGTTCCAGGATGTAGTATTTCTTCCTGTGTGTGCTTTATTGTAATATATGTAATATATTTATTGTACTATGTTTGACAATGGAAACATTGTGCTGTCAATCTGCAGCGTAAGCCCTTGCCATGTTCTGCACTGTGTCTCATGTTTTAAGTATTTCCTTTGACTTTGTCATGTATGTTAGACAATATATTTTTCATGTCTTGCTCCATCCTGTTCTTCTTATAACTTTAACTTCTTATAACCAGAACACTGTGTATGTTCTTGTCTGTGTTATTAAATTAGTCACTTCATGTGTCTCAGATATGTGGTACAGTTACATATCAATGAGTCAGCTGCAGCAACCTTCATCAGTGAACATTTTGCAGGGTGAAAAGGGGACAGAAAAGCCATTCCCAATCCCTGCCATCACACACACTGAAATAAAGCATTGCCGTCAGTTCCTTTACTGGTCACTTAGCGTTATGGCCTAAATTTACTAAGCAGGGAAATTGCAGTGAGATTGTTAAGTGGGGATGTTGGTCATATCAAGCTCTCAGTTTCATTTTACATACTGGAAAATGAGAGCTTGAAACTGATTGGTTGCTATGGGCAACATCCCCATCCTGATCCCCTTCCCCTGCAATCTCACTGCAATCTCCCTGCTTAGTAAATTTTAGGCCCATATCTGTAACCCCACCGGCTGGGGTGGAGCAGTGGCGCTGTGGCAAGGCTGAGTGTGTTAAAGAATTTGTCTGTTTGACAGTGTTAAACAGCACTCAGTGCTTCATAGATGAATCCTAAGCAGAGCTGCCCACAATGTATTTATAAACAACAATCAGCTTTTATTCAAGGTGTGCTGAGAGCTTGCTTAAAGTGACGTCTGGCAAAAGCCCCGTCTCATTTAAGCCTACTAATAGCCGCGACCATTGCAACCCCTGTAGTTACATGCTTGATTTTAGCTTCACTAAATGGTGAATTTTAATTTGAAGGGTTTATTTTTAATAGAGAATAACCCTGTTTTTTGTTTGTTTAAAGTAACAAAATAAATAACATATTACTATGAAAGCAAAATACTGGCCAATATTCAAAACGAGTTAGTACAGCGTACTTTAGAGCAATGCAGTTTAAAGCTTCATAATAATGCACTGCATATGCTTACTTACTATGCTCACACAATTACAGGCAATTCAAACCCTGGAACAACTAGCTGCATAGCATTTCTTTTTGTTTAAGGGAAAGCTGAGCCTAGAGAATCCCTACTAACAAAGATCGGAGTGCAGTCTTTAATAGTCACAGCTTCAGGCAAAACAGTTGCACCAACCAACCACAGGTCATGCCCAGGAGCTGGCACTTAATGGCCAGTTTTGGACTTTGCAATCAATAATACAACATTTATGGAATTGCTCCTTGATCATTGTATGAGGATAAAATAACTGGACTTGATCCAGAGTTGTGTTTTCCACATACTGCGAATGGAAAACAAATGCTTTTGTCATCTACTCATGTCACTTCCAGAGTGGATCTGGATTCCAGGGCCTATGTACTAAACTGTGGGAATGAAAAAGTGGAGATGTTGTCCATAGCAACCAATCAGCTGACATTCTCTAGTATGTTAAAGGAAACTGAGAGCTAGAATACGTACTTATGTGCAGATGAATGGCTGAGTTTTTCACTTGTAAACTAAATTATATAAAGGTTAAATCTTTAAGAACTGGATCAGGTCTGTATCTAAACAAACCATGTTCCATATGAGGTAAGTGTAATATTTCTGTGGGCAGTATTTTCTTATAGATTAAATTTTAAACTGTCATTTGCAGTTGAACTACAGAACTCCTCTTAGTCAATTGCACATTTCCCCTGCATTTCTGCATGGCTTTTCTGAGGTGCAGATTTACTCCTATTTTTCACTTAAACAACCCCAAATGTCTTTGTCTTTTCTGTATAATTAACCATTTTACAGACACATTGGACCAGATTCAGACTTTAGGCACTAATGACTAACTCACAACTTACTCAAGAGTGGGTAAAACCATGTTGAATTATAGGGGAGGTAAAATGAAATTGAACTTCCCTGCAATTCAACATGGTTTTACCCATTGTTGAGTAAGTGTGTTTCGGCCATGTAAATCTTATTTCACAGAGAGAAAGATTAGACTTTTTTTTTTAAGTTGCTTTCCTGGAACAGGTCAGATGACCACAAATCAGACTCTTTGAAGCTTCTGTAGGGGACGGCTGTTTTGTGTACATACATGATGGACGGTCAGCAGGCACTCTATGCATGCACTGAGAGAGAGAAGGGGTTGCCCTCTGTCTTGATAAAACAAGAACATATTCAGAAAAATCGCTATCATCTGATATTATGTGAATAATCATAACAATTCCACCGTCATCATATTACATATTATTTCATTATATAATTGGTGTTTATAGTGTGCATTTGCATCCATTAACTGGAGTGCATCCTAATCCTATAGGACATGTAAAATATGTGCTTTTATCCTTAGTTGATTTCTTTTCTTTTCTTTATGAAGACCATGGCAAAGAAAATATCAGAATGGAGGAAGAATGCAGAGTCCAATAATAGCTTGATGAGGAAATTCGAAGAGTCCAGAGCAGAACTGGAGAAAGTATTAAAGACATCAGAAACATACTTTAAAGAGAGAGGAAATCCTGAAGAACTACTGAAGAAACACACTGTAAGTAGTCATATGCATTNATTCAGCACGTGTCATTCAGCCAAACCTTATGCATTACAAAGGTTAACTTCACTATTAATGTGTCTGTGACATTCTATGTGATATGTTCTCAGTTTTCTATGTTCTTAGTTGTCTGTTTTGTGTATTATTTCTGTAAACCCAATAGTATGATTTAATTTGATGGTTTGTTATGTTGCCTAATTAGTATTTGATACATCTTGGATGCAATGCAATAAATCTGTGTATGTATGCAATGCAATCTGCTGCAATATGTTTCTGCTTTAGTTCATCTGCTGCCTCTTTTGTATTTGTCAACTTAGTTTTATTTTTTTTGTTTCTTGTATATTATTGTATTATGTTAAATGAAACATACATTTATTGTAGTAGACTATAGTTACCATATAGTTTTCCATTTAGGGAAATCATTTAGACGGTTTCTTTCTGTTATTGGTTTGTCAATATACTGACTCTGATTTGCGGAAATCGGGCAGTGCTCCCAGAATCCCGGGAGAGCACACAATTCCTCTGGATTTGTAGACACTAGCAGTGCTTCAAGGATAGCACAAATAGCTTCCCACCCTTCCCACTGCGTGATTGAAAGAGAGTTTCATGTGGTCACACAAGGGGCGGGACTTAATGACGTTTTACCATCAATTCCCGCCCCTTTGTAAATTTAACTGTCTGCCTTTCAGCATCTCCTGGAGATGAGCAGAGAGTATAAGTCGTCAATCCTGGACTAGATTAGGTTTATTTGCCCTTACAGTTAATAGTCTATTATAGTTCACCCCCTAACATGATCTAGTTGTGCTTTCATTTCTGGTTTGTATAGCCACAGTTGTGTACATTTAGGGTTATAACTATTATTACTTCTTACAGGATTTCTTTGGACAATTAGATCAGAAGGTGTTAAACACTTTCTTGAAAGCTTGTGATGAACTGACAGATATCCTGCCAGAGAAAGACCAGAAGTCGCTCCAAGACACTGTCCGGAAGTTACATACGCAATGGAAGGTTGGTAGTTTAGTTTTCTTTGGTGATATTCTTTTATCTGTGGATTAATAACTTTAGGCGTCATTTTGTTATGTTTTGTTTTTAGTTATAATTACATTGTCACATATTTAATATAAATACTGTGACTTAGTAGTTTGGGTTCTACGCTGTTATTATTTTTGTTATTCATGTCAACCCTAAAATTGTAAGTAATGTACAGTGCAACTTTTGAAACATGCAGGATGAAAACAGAATTCCAGAGTGAATTTGCACATTGCAACATAATTTTGCTGAAATCAATACTTGCACCATTTTTGCCCTTGAAAAATTTACAAGGGGAACTCTGGATCAGCCCTTATGTGTCCCCTTTCCCCTACCTTGTTTCCACTACACCCTCTTCAGTATATTTCTCTTTATTTAACATTTAAGTAATACTTTATACAATGTACATTTTTCTGTATTCCCTTTAAAGGAATTTCAGAGTGAAGCTCCTTTCCATTTACTACACCTAAAAATTTTCCTGGAGAAGAACAGGATTGTAAGCGCTGTTGAGGAATGTCGCGCAGAACTGGCAAGAGAGACCAGGATGCTGCCGGTAGACGGCAGTGAAAAGATCATTAAAGAGCATCGGGTTTGTGCGATATACTGATGACTTAATTTCACATTTTTAAGCCACAGATGATGACAAAAAATACTACATATAAGCAGAGTTGCCAGTGTGGGGTTGGGCAGAGGGTGTATGCAAATTACGTTCAAAATACTATCCCCTACATGGTAAAAGAGGTCCTGGGAGATTTGGGATACTGGGAGAATTTTGTGAGTCTCCCGGAGAGTCTGCAACCCTGCATACAAGTGCATAAAAAGTGTAAAATGACTACAAGCCATATCCAGATTAGTTTCCACTTCTGACTATTTCAAAATGACTATTATTATTATATTAATATTATATTTGGCCCTGGTCATGAAGTAATTGCAATGATTCCACATGCAGACTGTATTGGTAAATATGTTTTTATTTATCTTCTAATTATGGCATTGGTTTACCAGACGTTTTTTGGCGAAAAAGGGTGCTACCATCTGTGCGAGAAGAGGCTGCGACTTATTGAGGAGCTATGTTTAAAACTCCCAGCAAAAGACCCTGTGAAAGGGGTGTTGGACAGCAGCAGAGAAGTCTTGAAAGAGCTGAAAGTTCAGATTGAAAGCACACATCTAAGACTGATGGAGCATACAGACAAATGGAAAGATTTCAGTATCAGGTACCATGCTTGAACGGAAATCTGAATACTACATTGAAAGTTGTCCATATCGTGTCTATTGTGTATTATCATTTCTTCGTACATAGTGTTTTGTTTCTATTGTCAGTTAGTTTTTATTTTTATGTTAGTATGTGGAAACACGCAGGTCTGGATTGGATGTCCACTGTGTGTACGTGCACCTAAAACACTGCATTATGTCCAAAGTGTCATTATTATTATGACAAAGTATTTTGGGGGTAAATCCTTTTAAATGGAGATTTTTTATTATTATTTTTTTAAGTAAGTGGAAAATCGGATTTGTGTGTTTCCAAAACACAAAAATATTTTCATTTTAACACAAATATTTACTAAGATTACCACAAAAGCAAGTTGCAGAGAATTGCGTGCATTCATATGTGGTGCTTAGTTCAAATACAATCAATGGTAAATGGTAATTACAGAAGGTAGCATGCAGTCATCGATTATATGGCTGTGCGGGATCACATCAAGCACAATATTTATGTAACCCAATGGAATTCAGCTAATTAGATATTTTTCTAGGTGGCGCCATTTGTTAGCATGTTTGCAAAATAATTGGAAGCAAAATAGAAATATTGAAGCATAGAAAGTGACAGCATTTAAGAACCACATGAACCATTCAGTCGGCTGATGTTGTACAACACACTTAACTCTACATATACTATACTATGCTGATTTTTTTTATCCTGGATAGCAGCATGTTACTGCACTTCAAATTATCATCTAAAAATACAGGACCAGACAAGTGGAAGGGGCAGGTGTGCGAACAGTATAGTAAAGGCTGGATTCAATACTTACTGTAAATATTATCAGGATTCTACTATGCCAGAGGTTCCCAAACTTTCTCAGTCAAGGCACCCTTAGGGTTTCCATAATTTCTCGAAAAACCGTGTAATAACTATTTAGGTAAAGACAAAAATACTTCAGGTTTATATAAAATCATACAAGATATAAAATTGCCCTTCTAAGTAACACTAGCAAAGTCCCACCACGTCGGGAATTCTGCTGCACCCCAATGAGAGAGTCGCGGCACCCCAGGGAGCCCAGGCACACAGTTTGGGAACCACTGTACTACGCTATGATTTAAAGTGAGCGTGGTGCAGAAGGCTTAAGCTAGAGGTGAGAATGCGGATTATCTTACGTACAAGGAAAGTGATCTCCCCCTGTACACAAGGGAATCTGCATACTGCGGTCCTGTGGACATGGGTTGCATAACATAAGAGGAACGCAGTAACTTTTAAATAAATAAATAAAGTAGTGCAAGACCACTAAAGAATAGATTCATAAAGGAGAATGAACAAAAATTAAACAATACACAAGGCATTCTGTATACTATATATTTAATACGTATAACATATACTCTGTGTATATATCATTTTGCTATGTACATCAGTATATGAAAGTCACTGTGTTTATTATGTCTCTGAATTTGTAGGTTAATGGGATTGTCAGACTGTCTTGTGGCAAAGGAAAAGCAATTAAAGCAAATTAAACGTGGGGTCACAGATGTTACAAAATATGGACAGATAAAGACTTCATTACAGGTGACATGTTTACATACACATGATTCACAATACTTACTTTGTGTTTTTAAATAAATGTTATACATATTTGTAATGTGGTAAATGTACTATCAACCATCTTCGCGATAACACACACTTTGGCCTAAATTTACTAAGCGAGGGAGATTGAAAAGTGTGGATCTTGCCCATAGCAACCGATCAGGTTCGAGCTAAATCAGATCAGATTCTTCAGTATGTAAAATGAANCTGAGAGCTTGAATCTGATTGGTTGCTATGGGCAACATCCCCATTTTTCAATCTCCCTGCAATCTCCCTGCTTAGTAAATTTAGGCCTTAGCCTAAGTTACACATTCAATGATACTCCTCTGTGTTACTTTAACAATTACTATGTCATAACACTATGTCATAACTATTTACCATGTCATACTTGATAGTCGTGTCCCTTATAAGAGAGCTTTAACTCCTGTAACTTACCTGACCTCATGTCTTTATAACTCTTGAGGAATAAAACAATGTTAAAGAAGTTACAGATACCTCCTGGTTTCTCGTTCAGGTAACTTATGAGAGGAGTTATATAATTACAGGAAATCAGGAAAGACTTGGAAAAACAAGAAGAAAACCTCAGGTACCTGAAAGACAGACTTACGGCACTCACTGAAATATCATTGGAGGCAGAAGTTAAAAAACAAAGCACGGACCTCGTCAGACTTTCTACAGACCTAAAAGTACTTCTAGATTCCCTGACTGAGGTAAGAAATTCCCATAATCCGGAGTCTTTATAAGGTTGACAAGGTCGAGATTTTTATGACGGTTGGGAGGACTAGGTTTGACTATAAATCAATAANGAAGATATTTTCTTATTTAACAGACTGAGAAAATTGTAAGTACTGTTGGAGATTGCGTACAATACAAGGAAGAGGTAAAAGAGGTCCTTAACAAGTTGCTGAGCAGTTCTAAAGATGTCCAAATGCAAGCTGAAAGGATACTGAACACAGAAAGCTTTGAAGACGCTAAGGAGCTACTTGTCCATTATGAGGTTATACAGAATTTTCATTTTACTATTTATTTCATTCAAATTTGTAAAAGTGTGTATTTTTCGTCATTCATTTTTTAATTTTTGTCAATGGTATTCTGGGCATCTGTAATACCCAGTTCACATTACCAGCCTTGAAAAAGCTGGCTTAAGAGCCAGTGTGTAGAGCTGGGGAAATTGGAGGGGCTGTGAAAAAAAAATTAGCTGAAAAAGCCAGCTTTTTTTGTAACAAAGCAGGGTCTGCACTGTTCACATTAAACCCTGCTCACCATTGAACCAGTACACATCATTGCTCAGAAAATGTGCTGTGATTGGCTGTGATTGTTTGTTTACATGTGGGGAGGGGGAGGAGGGAGAAACAGGCAGTATTGTTCTGGAAACAGCTGACTGCGTGAGCCAATCACTGCTGAACAAACACAATGGGAGAGGAAAGCCAGCTTTGTAGTGTTCACACTGACTGAAAAAGCTGGGTAGTAGGGCCAAACACCTTCTAAAAAGCAGGCTCTGAACACCAGCTTTCAGAAGCCGGCTTTTTGTAAATGGAGTGTTCACACTGAGTCGAGACCGGCCTTTTCACTGCAGTCGGCCTTTTCATTAAAAAAAACCAGCTAATTTGAGGTAATGTGAACGGGGTATTATTCTTCCTACTTATTATAATGTCTTTTTTTAGTGGTAAAAGCCATAAACCTGTTTTCTTTGACATGATCCTGCTATTGTATTTTAAAACGTTTTAACTTGTAAATTGTTGTGACTGACAGCAAGAAATAAAGAAAATTCAGACGCAGAAGCAGGATATCCAGCTCCAAATTGCTCACGCTAAGGCGATACAAGTAGAAAAGTGCTTACCCACAGACATTCAGGAGGACCTAACAAACATGGAAGCCGAACTGGACAAAGTAGAGGTTACAGTAATGAAGCAAAAGGAAAGCCTGGAGGTAAGATGCGTGTCATTACATATTGATGGTTCATGAAAATGTTAAAGCGCTATTTATTTAACGTTTGTAAAGCAGGATGGATATGTAGCTAGATGTAGTCCATGTTATGGGCTTTACATAGGTGCAGACAATATAGTCATTGATGTTTTCTTTTGGTAGGACACAATGCACACGTGGGAGGAGATAGAGATTGGCAATGGGTCCATTACCGAGCACCTGAAGCGAATTGGGCCTACCCTTGAGCAGCCTTTACATTTTGGAACCCTAGACAATTTGTCATCAGAACTTCAGCAGACAAAGGTAATGAACTGTTTAATTTATATAGGTTTTGCAAAAACTAGAAGATATTACTGGCTTCAATAGTATACACCACTCTACAGTTGTGTAAAGATATACAATTTTATTTATTTTATATATAATTTTTTTAAAAAATATGTCCATTTTAAATGAAAAAAATATAATTTTGGGTTTTATGGCCTTTAATAATATGACTGATTAGTTGGTTTGAATACTATAAAAAAAATAATCTGCTTTAAACCGTGTTTTCTTTTAATAGGAGGTGTGTAAACAAAGTGAAGCTGCCTCTATACAAGCTGATAAACTAGTGAAGAAGTCATCTGAGATAAAGCTGGGAAAGAAGACCAAGCACCATCTTCAAGAGAAGACTAAATCTATTCAAGACAATATGAAGCAGGTTAAAGAGGTCCTTTCTGAAAAGTAAGTTCCATTAAATGATGATCTGACACAGTGCTTTACCTGATATTCTTAATCATTGCAAGCCTTATATTGATTCATTGGCTGGCGCAAATACGCCACCTGCAGGTGGAAAACACCACTTACATGTGCAGCTAAGGACAATCACGTCTCACAATATTACTCTGGACTAGATATAATACAAATCATTGTCAGTATATTATTTAGCTAATAAAACGAATAATAATAGGCTTATAGAAACAAGGCTTAATTATTTTATGTCACTTATCATACTCTATGAAGCAAGCGCACAAGACTAATATTCTTCTATTCATTTGAATTAAGCATCACCAAAATGGAAATCATTAAGAATAACTGGGAGATGTTTGACCGTGACTTTGAGGCACTTAACACCTGGATTTCACAAAAAGAAAAGGAACTCCGTGATCTCGAACTATCCAGTAGTTCACCTGATATCCAGGTCACAAACATTCAGGTGATTTCTTTGTAAAAATTTATCTCAACTTTTGTGTAATGTTATCAATAAAATATGCATTTGCTATATAATGTGAACATAACTTATAGAATAACTTTTACATAGTACATATTTTTGTCATTTACAAGAAATTATAATAATTTTGTAAACTTTGATTTTGTGACTAAATTCTATAGGGAATTCTTAAAGAGCTTCAAAGTAAAAGCAGAGAAATAGCAGATCTCGAAGCGACCTGCCAGACCTTTTCTGAATTCATTAGCTCTGCAGAGATGGCCCGGATAAAAGCTAAGTTGTCCCAGATAAGCAAGTATTGGGATGGGCTTAAAGAACATGCACATCTCCTTGAGGAGAGTATTCTGGGCAATGCCATACAGCAGCAGAAGTTTGATGACACTGTTAAACAGGTAAATAAGGCTTTGATTATTGCTAAAGAATAAACAAAAGTCAGTGTCATGTTACCTGGTGCATTTATAAAGGGACATGCTCACTAATTTGTATTGGAAAGTGGTAATTATTATATATACAATGTTTTGGGGTTTTATTAATTACTGTTAGAACAGTTAAATGTTACAACAGTATTTGCTATTGTGTTAAATTTCCAGTAATATATACCTTTTCATTAATATTATATGGAGGACTGCATTAAATAATTGGAGCATGGGCATTAGGTGGCAGACAAAATGAGTGGCATTTGTTCCTCAAACTGGAAGTAGTTTGCTTTGGTTTTGAGCCAGCAGTATAGACTACTGGTTCTTCTTCATATCATGGAAACATACAAAGAAACATAGAAAGTGACGGCAGATAAGAGCCACATAGCCCATCCAGTCTGCCCCATTGTGTATTTAAAGAATATCAACCCATATCATTGTGTAGCCCACATGTGAGGCACTTCAAGGGTATTAAAAACCCTAGGTAAGTGACAAAATGCCAGACATATTGTTTATAGAGCACATGGAGAACTGCTCTCCTAGGAGAACGCATTGGTTTGCAGAAAATGCCAATTCTAATTACTTTCATCATATTGGCTGGAATGAACTCGATTCATGAACCTGTTATTCTTCCAAACACTAAACTGAATCCAGAGCTGGAGAATAAAAAACCCTAATGAACCGAAAGTTGAATTTTCTTAGTTAAGAATTCAGCGGCCTATTCCCATCTCTGTCGGGAGGGGGGGGAGACCAATCTGCAAATGAAACCCTTACTTAACTTTTCCGCACAACTTTTTCTTTAAAGCTTAACCAAGCCCTTACTGTATACCTACTGGTACTTAAATTGTTTATGTAGAGGGTCAGTATAAGTCTTTACAACAAGCTATGATTATTAATTTTTGCTTTATAGGTTCAGAGTACTTTAGAGAAAATTGAAGCTTCTCTGGCTTGTCCTGTTAACAACTGTTCATCTGCAGCGGAAACATACAAAGTGCTGAATTCCCATCAGGTAATTCATTCATTTATTCATTCATTCATGGATTTCTTTATTCATTAATGAGGAATTAATAGCCAGTTTAGGCATATTTATTATAGAAACGAGGATATATAATTACAATATACCAGAGGTTCCCAAACTTTCTCAGTTGAGGCACCCTTAGCGTCACCATAATTTTTCAAGGCACCCCTAATACACAATAATTTTAAATTTTTTATGTTTTTGAGTCAAAATCATGTAATAACTGTAAAAACAGAAATACTTCAGGTTGACATCAAATCTTGTGTTACTCCTACACAAGACATAAAATTGTGTTTCTAAGTAACACTAGCAACATTGCACCATATCAGAAAAAACATTCCATGGCACCCCAATGAGAGTGTCACGGCACCCCAGGGAGCCACGGCACACAGTTTGGGAACCACTGCTATATACAAATATATTAGGGATCAGTACAGAGAATTTACGTGGGAAATTTATACCTCAAAGGACACATAGTCGCCCACTAATACCGTGTTCAGATTGCAGGCAGAGCCGGTGGGGCAGCGTGCAAGTCCCGTTCAGACTTGCACGAAACGCTGGCTCTACAGTGAAGCCGGCGTCCTGTGTGTAGGGGAGCTCACCTAAAAAGACTGTGATCGTAACGATCACATGTCTTTTTAGGCCAATGACCTCCCCTTATAGTATCCATTCCTCTATATTCCATCTGGCTGTTACAGTCATTTCCCTTACCTCTATAACTCCAATCAATAAAACACACATATAGTTTATGTGCCTAATAAATATCTGTTGTGCTTTGCCTCTAGGATCTGTGTCATGAAGTTGAATTGCTGAAGAACACTGTTTATTCTCTGACTCCTGTTGCCCGTAAACTTGCAAATAAGGACAAGGCGTTGCAGGAGGCCTCAATCTTACAACAGCGGGTTGAGGCTTCCGGATCACAAGCTAAAGACAGACACGTATTACTCGAACAATTATTAGCCAACTGGCAGAGGTAAGATCATATGATACATTATTCTATAGAAAGCATTCACCTGTAAGTAAACACAGCATTTGCAAAGATGTATCTGTACCACTAATATGGGAATTATTAGTACTTTCACTAATGGTCGGTAAGGTTCAAATCATAAAGCTGTAAATTGTCTTATTATATAACTTTAAAATATAATCTGGGGGAATGCCGTGATGCAGAGGACTAAAAAAGACACATTTAGGCAGGGCCAGTCTGGGACTAGAAATCAGCCCTGGCACTTAAAGCACACTGGCCCACTTGCTGTGGGGTTCAGAAGCAAGTTAAAGCAAGTTATAGGTACTTAGCAGCCACGTCACAGGGGTTTGCATTGGCATAACCCCATTACCTCAATATATATGGAGCTCGGTGCTGCCAGCCAGGAGGCAGTCACAGTCATTAGCTGCAACTGACTGCTGACTTTTTTGGTACTGGCCCACACTCCCAACAGCCCATCTGGCATTTGCCAGAAGTGCCAGATGGCCATTCCAGCCCTGCATGTAGGCAACGACCAATTGAAATTAAGATACAACTGCACCCAGTAATCCAGATGCAAGTGTACTGTTATGTTAAATATAAATGTTGGGCATGCTCACTGCAGCTATTCTTTGTAAATTAACAGGGTGAATATACCAAATGTGTTTTCATAAACTACATTTCCATACCTTTAGTGAAGCTGTTGTGTCCAATGGTTTAAGCCATCATCTCTATTCTTAGACATCCTTAGACATGCCCTGTAATTGAAAAAACTGACTTGGATAAAATGTGTGTAGAAATGTTTGTGCTGCAGACATTTTATTTAAATGAACTTAAATATAAATATTAATATTTCTGACCTAAATATAAATATTTTTCTGACTACATTCATCTTCCAGGCAAGAAAGGGAGTTTTCCTCATTGATGTCCTGGCTGGAGAGAAGTGAAGCTTTGGTCTGTGCACAGAAAGGATTGTTCTCCGCAGACAAAGGGAAAGTGAAGGCTGAAATGCAGTCAGTTCAGGTAGAGATTGTTATGTACTCTAGAAAGAAACATATTTACCTGCATAGTCATAACCTACTGTACTGTGAAAATCTCCCACTATTCTTAAATCTGTAACCAGTAGGCAGGACAGAACTAGAGAGACCTGAGACCCCTAATAAGCTCACCCACCTACCTCCAGCCAGCAAGCCCTCTGCATTCTCAGACAGTAGCTTATCACTGTTAATAAACATAGGTCCAAATTCAGACTGTCACCTGAGTACTGCATGTACAACTGATGCTGGATTCCGTCACGCGTATAATGTCCATGCATGATGGGCACAGGAGACATTTAAATCGCAAGTAAGGGAATGGCACAATTCTCCTTTCCGTACGAGCCTCCATGCACTAAAGTTGAGGGAAGGTCCTGAGTTCGGAAGTGCCGTGCATGCCAGAGGTAATATTTGTCTGCAGTGGTGGAATGCCCCTCGTGGGATGTACAGGGATGTTCAAGTCATTAGTGCAGATATCTGCCCCCGGGAATAAGCCATTAGCTGCTGTAAAGTTATGTATGAATAGCACTGTGCTTAAGCAGACAGCTTTAGTATTTGTTCTTTTGGACCTAAGCAGTCTACTATTAGTCACCCAGTTATAAGATTCTCAGTCCTGACAGACAGAGTGTAATTTGTATGTTTTATGTATTTTTGTTTTTTTATTCATCATTTATTAATTTCCTAATTACAATGGATGGACGTTTTAACAATTATGTTTATTCAGCTTGGTTTTAAAAAAAAATGCACTATAGATAGTCCTATGAATGAAACAGTAAATAAATATTTCACATTTCCAGGATCTAAAATCAGAGTTACCCGCTCAATCACAGCGGTATACAGTTCTAGTTCAACTGTGTGCATCTCTATATCAAACGTCCCCTGAAAACAGCGTGCAAGAGACCCGGAACCGCTTGGAGAATCTTTCCCTAAGATGGAATGCGCTACCAGAAGCCATCTCAGAAAGGTTTGCTCATTAATATCTAGTCATTAATATCTAATGATTTCATCAAAAACCTGCATAGTGCAGTGGAAATGTAAAAGTGGGTCTTTTGAAACACTGAATATAATATAAAAGTCATTGGAGGTTTGTAGTATTTTAATTACATAGTTGGGAGAAGTTCCAGTATGACATACCCCTGTATACACCCCACTTCAAGCCCTGGTTCTGTGAGTAGGAACTCACAGTAGAACAGGTAGTGGAATACATCTGAGACATGTAAACGTGTATAGATAAGTAAATAGGGTGAGGGAAGCAATGCAGCAGACGTAACAAGCAATGCTTCAAAGTCAAAGACTAAGGATATGATCCTGTAATAACGACAGACGATATCAGAAATGTTCCATGCTTCTCACTGCAACTGCTCAGAACTGGGACTTGCGATTGTAAGTGATTGTATGGGACGGGGCTTTTCTTGCAATCAGATTTTGGTACATGGGGTGTGACTTTACACTGTACATATGGATATATACCTGAGGGATGGGGGGAAAAGCATTTTAATTGCACAGTATGGGCTGGCCTGAGGACCTGTCGAATAAACATGCAAGGGTAATGCTCGCCCCTCAGGATCTCGGCAGTTGTGGATGTCTAGGTCCAGTCCTAAGTTAGGAGTAGGAGTAACTGCACAGAAGGGTGTGAGGCTGCTCTGGACACACCAGGTTATGATTGAAGCAAATGAATTACAATTCTTGTGTTTTTTTGCAAGAGGATTTTGCTTATTAAATACAAATATTAAACCACTTTTAAGACTGAATCAGTAGCATAAGTTAGCAACTGCATTTGTTCAGAGTCCTTCTAGTGCAGACACAGCTGCGTCTTTTCTTGACGATCTTATACAGAGTTTAAAAGTTGCTAAGTGATTGTTATCATACATAAAGGGTGGCCGTAATCACGAGATATTGTACTGTACATGGCTCCCTGTACCCCAGCCCCATCCACTCTTGTCATTCACATCAGCCTTGAGTTGGTAATTGTACACAGCTGCAAAGTGACATATGAATGTCCCTG
>JABWIB010007649.1:0-14100 GCA_016617825.1 Platyplectrum ornatum
ACGCGATTCGGTGTACAGCAGCAGCAGTTCCTACTAACTGCCGATGAGTACCAGAGTACCACTGTAAACATTCTATTATTGTCTCTCTCTTTTGACACAGTATATATGTATATACGAATGTATATATATATATATATATATGTATATATATTTGCACCTGCATTTAATTAACTTACAGATTTATCTGAGCAACCAATATCCTGTGTATTTATATGTATTTTTTACTGTATATCTGAACATTTACTTTAACACAAAATGATTAAAAAAATAAATAAATGAATGCATTAATTGATGGTGACTCATTTAAAGTAAAATCTAAATAATCATGCACACTATAATATTTTACTTAATAGTGATGCAATGTATCATTAGGGGAGGATTTCACAGCTTGCAATATGGCAAACAGCAATTTAAGTGTGATAAAAAGTATTTATGGCTGATAAACTTTGCTTACTGTAATATAACAGCCTGTAACATAAAAACATTGCTTTGTGCACTGGTATAATTAGTCCCTTTACAGGGACATTTAAAGACCTATTTTAGTGCTTCTTAATTAAACATTTTCACATTTCATTACACTGCATAGTAAACATTATCTCTGCAGAGCAACCAATCACTTCATACATAAATCTCAGGAGCAAATAATTCACACGTGAGCCTTCTTCATGTGTGCATGTCGACAAGGTCTTGCGGAAAGAAGGCATGATTGAAATGATCACCAAAACCAATTTCAAAGTGCTGCAGGCTCCCTTTGAGTGACGACTATGAAGCTAAGTGCCTAATTCTTTGATTAATGCAATAAAGAGAAATGGTGGGTTTTGATTGCAGCCTTCTAGACCATATATGACAGTTTAAGGATACAAACACTTGATTAAGGGAGGTGACATTAATAACCTTTTAGCCATTTCCCATAAAAAGAACACCAGCTTTGTAGCTACAGGTTACACATAATTTGCCCATTACTTCAGCTCTTGCCACTATCACATTTTTAATCATTTCTTTCCGAAGATTAAATAGTACAACAGTAACAAAACAGTGACTGGTAATGATGTGGATAGTTCATTACTAAGGTACTAAGGTTAATCTACTAACAAATTATATGGTAAATTATACTACAATACATCCTTAAAAACACAAAAATAACTTTATTTTATGGGAAACAATACTCCCTTTTCCATACCTTCCAGTTAGGAAGTCCCTTTTCTGCTCTCCTGTGTAGTGCAGATTAATGTAGAACATTTTTCCTGTTAGTAGACATACTGGTATCGCACCGTTATTTCATTAAGTCTCAAATAACACACTAGTTATAGTGTTTAAGGGAATGGCATAGGTGTGGTGTGTTGTTTGTGTGGTGCAGGTACCCAAAAAACAAAATAGACCAGTCACACACAAATTCCAGGTCCCTACCAAATGCCCACTGTGTATTCCCATTCAAGCTCTGATACTCTTGTCACTTCTGGCAGGGTCAGAAAAGACCTTGTGANGGCATTTGGTTAAAACATGTTTCTAACATGAAAAGAAAAATAATAATGACATGATAGACANATATCAAAGACTGTGGGCTTACTTAACAAATGTGTGTAAGTCCCCTATCTTGTACCAACAGCACATGCAGACGGCATATATTACATTTGTTAAATCAAACATACAGAATATTGTTCCTTATTTTTANCGGGGTATGGCCCTAAGCCACGCCCTCTTGTGGGACTGGGCCTATACATGGGTGTGGGTCTTAGCGGTAGAAAAGGTGCCGGTATGNCATACCAGCATATACTGGCCCACTTCAAGCCCTGGGGTCNAGTTAATATTATCCACATGCCTTATACCTGAGGTCTGGACAGTACATTAGGGCTCACAGGCCCCCTCCCACTTCCTGTACGTAAAGAGAGTACATCATGGAAAGCTGAATCCTTTGTATCCAGTTCTGCGAGAGCATAATGCGGTTAATCTTTGAATCCATGCTGTGAAAACTTTCCCAGATCTAATAAGCAGCAAATGAAAGCTGGTTGCAGTTATTGATACAGAAGCATATGAAAATGTATGTTTTTTCAGTAATATCTCCTANATAGGTAACATTTTATTATAAAAATTCTTATTACATTCCAGTATCTCGTCAAACCCTTAAAANGCATTCTTTGTAAAGCCTTCTCACTTAGCTCATCGTGTTCATTGTTTTGTCAGCCATAGTAAACACTCCCAGTGTGGAACCCTAAACCCAAAGTAGTCCAATATGGAATCCTGGATCCTGATGATCTATATCAATATTAAGAATGTTGTGCAGAATTTGAAACACCTCTTTAGCGCATGTTTGGATCAGGTCCATAATTAAATGTATTTGCGCGTTAAGTACCACAAATAAAGTAGTACATCATTAACATCATTTTTGTTGCTGACAATCAATTTATTGGTCACTTGTGCATATTTATTACATTCAGAGAAGCTATAACAACTGCCTCTGAATAAGATATGTGTGGATGAATCCTTAGCATACACCTTTCTGACAGTCTGATTACACTTTAAAAAAAAAGATCCTTAAATGTGTTCTATATCTTATCTTTAACGTGAATGGTTCATTAGAAAGTCACTAATCTCTTAGCTTGGTGAGACTGATAAGAGTTTTAGGCTGCAACATAGAAAGTCAAAGTCCAATCAGCCTCTAATATCTAAAGCACTTAATTCCCCGGTGTAGCATCTAATCATTTGAGGATGTTATCAAGTAGAACCTTGCTTCTTCCTTCAGATAAACATCATGATGAGCAGCTTGACTACTGTGGTCATAACGAGATAAGGAATTGCATTTCCTTTGCTTCACTGGCTGAACTGAATGACCATCTGAGTGTCTGACTAAGGAAATACATACTTTTTTGTTCTTTCTTATTCAGGGGTTTTTTTTAGGTGTGAGAAGTGTGATGAAATTGAAGTACTGTCAGTATATTATATGCAAAAAGTTATTAAAACCTTTATTAAACAACAAATCTGACTTTGTGACATTGTTACTTAAATAAATGTTGATAAAAAACTGGAAGTGAACTGACCTCTATATAAATATATTATCTACTAAGCCTTCAGTATGCGCTACCACATAATGATATAGGACCGGACCCAGACTCCCATGCAACCTATGATCTGTGCTTACGATAGGAGAGGGCGTTTTACTCCCCTCTTCCATTCCTAATTCAGACTGTGTTCTGGACACTTGCATAAGTCCCCTATTAGAGAGATCTATGGGAAAACTATGGCAATTTTTTTCTGGCTGCACTTTAATATGTAAAATGTCCAGTAGCACATATTTCATTTTTGTATCCACAATGAAGTATCCGCTTACATTTTTACACGCCTTAATGTAGACATGCATGCACTGAGCTATATTGGCATTATGGCATTTACGCCGTATGAGATACATGTTCTTCACATGACCTTTAGCAGAGGAAAAAATACAATACTTTGACAAGCGTTAGTTCATATATACTTACTGCACCTAGAGATGATGATTAGAGAAGTTAATTACAAAGTGACAGCACAGCAAACTCAGATATGTTTGCCTTATCCACTTGTTAAACCACAACTGCATGATGATTTCAGAAGTTCACTTAATCAAAGACCTCAGTCCTTACTAATCAAAAGGCCTAAATAACAGAAGCCCCTAACATGGACCAGGAGGGGATTAAAAATACAGTAGCTAAAACTCAGTTCTTCGATCCAAACACTGATGTGCAATAAGAAATCCCTAAAGCCTTAGATCACAGGCAAGCTTCAGCCTACTACAGAGTTACTGGAAAACCTCTTAATTCCTTAAAAGATTTTATCTCGCCAGATGAAAATAGATATTGGCCTCTGTGTGTAGACTGATTAAACATATGGAAGAAGATTAGAGGGAAGAAGCTCAGTGTCTCATTTACATGGCATTACAGCAGACAGGCATAAAATGTACAGAGGAAGCTTAAGGCAAATTGTATGTGAATTAAAGCTTCACTTATTTACCCAAGTAATAAAGGGATTAATCCATGTTTATTTTATCGCCNCTATTAAGCAGGTTGATGCTTTCCCAATTGTTCAGTGACAATGACTGCGTATTCGTTTTTTTAAACGTGAGGTGAAAATAATTGGTGCTGCAAAAACAGACAAGAAGATCCTTTTAGTATTTGTCAGCCTGCTAAGGACTAAAATATATAAGAGCACTGATTGTTTACAGCTAAAATGTAATTGTAGTCAAGGTCATTTATGCTTTATTAGTATTCTTGTGATGTGACTCTTTATAATTCATCCCCTTATGACTATTTTCTTATAATAGATCCAAACACCAAGTTTTCCAGCCACTGCACTTGGAACTCTGTACATCTGTGAGCAATACTCAAACCTTTCCAATCCAAACCAATTTTAAGTGGATTTCATGTGTATTGTGGCCCTTACTGTATGGGCTTTCCTAGGTCCCACCTTGAATAAGCACCGCATGCATTTTCAGGTCTTCAAGGTAAAATCTTTCTGTAGATCCGNAGTGGACTGTGTATGTATAAATCTGGATCCAGTCCAATGNTTTCAAATANGTGCATCACTTTGACATTGTATATGAATATCATGTATGTTTCCTATGTAATTTACTTGGGCTTCTGTAGATGCCAAGTTGCAATCCTTTTACATGTCTCAGGATAGNTGTACTTGGAAAGGTAGAACTAAAAGTATAAAATAGAGAATATCATCTTGTATGATACAGATACATGGAAGTCAACACTGGGACAGAGTAGCACATGGAGTGATGGATTATAATAACTGTATTAAAGAGCTGAGTTGCACAGCAATGTAAGTTTCTACTTATATTTGACACTTTAGAAGGCTTGTGGATTCGTTACTGCGGTATATGATTGAACTGTGATGTACAACACTGTGGATTACTAACAGTTATAGGGACAGATTCAGATTTACACTTATGAATTGCAGGGGAGGTAAATTGAATTAACTGCAATCAGTATTAAAGATGAGAGATGCTGTTTCCCAGCACCAGTCTAATAACAGTGTAACAGTAACACTGGTCATTATCTGTGTGCAACATGCAACAATAAAGAATTCTCCCTGCATGCAAACACTGACATTCATTTTACCTCCCCTGCAATTCAACATGGTTTTGACCATTAGAGTGTAAGTCATGAGAGTGTAAATTTNAATCTGGCCCATAGACACATCAACATGGATACACAGCACAATGGATTAGTAAATTACAGTAAGTGGACAATTAATCAACCATACAACACATAGGGGCTGATCCAGAGTTTTAGCACAGACAAGAGTAACGTGGATGCGCTGTGCAGCATTTTTTTTTACAAAAGTCACAGAATCTGGCGCAATTATATGCACTGCTGATTTTAGCAATCACATTCTTGAACATGCAGCTTTTGTCTTAATTGATTTTTTACTTAAATGTTATTTATGTTATGTTAATTTGCTTTTTTTGGGTGTGTTGGTGGGTTTGTGTGAATAAATATTTTATTTTAATTGTTATTTTTTATCATTAGAAACTTTAAATAAAAACCCAACAACAGAAAATTTAAGAAAACACACGCCAGTGACANACAACAATACGAGCAGTACNAATCCAACGAAGCGGAAATCACCTTCAGGCTGCTAATTAAATTACAGGCTGACATTCACCAAAGGACAGAAAAAATTGTGCTTACACCATCCCTAGCCAGGCACAGTGGAAAAGTCGGATGTGTTGAATTGTCGCAATGTGGATTTATGTGTGCTAACCTCAACCCTCCCAAAAACTACTTTATATATCATGGAATGCCCATTTTTCTAACTACCCACAGGTGGATGCACTAATGGATAAAGTCATAAAACTGCATGTATATTGTAGCCAACTTTTCCATGCGCACGTACACATAAGCATCAAGGCACCGAACACTGGTGAGCAATTCAGGAATACTGGAGCATAACCACACTGTAACATAGGAATGTACTCCTGTCAATTTCGCAGCAAACTTGCCTTTTCTTCTATACATGGAACCCTCTGAAACTTTTGGAAGGACACCATTGACAGACCTACAACAATACCGGATAACCAAGATAAAGAAAGATTTGTCCTGTCTGCCTTTACATTGTATAATAATGAGTGTGTGGAAACACAATTCATATATGAATTTGAGAGTTTTTTTGTAGCAAGACTTTTATTCATACATGAGAAATAGATCTATACATAGCAGTATATAAGTTTTATTGTGCGGGGCGGGGGGTTGCTATTTCTTTTTTATTGGGCATATAACATTAATTATATGACTGATACATCTTATCGTTATGCCAATTGTGCAGAATGACATGTACCTAACATAGCCTGTCATATGCAAACAATTTATATTCTACAGAAAACACTTTTTACAGCTACAAATTTGAATTTAAATGAACATCTGCTTCTGTTTCTCTGCATTAAAATCCATACACCAAAATAAACTGTAACTTCACAAATAATAGAAATTCATACAGTATATAATGACTTAAAAGAAATTTTAGTCTAGGTAATTTTAATTTTTTTATCTTAACAAAATCTGAAGTTTTACAATTAGCTTTAAATTTACAAAAGGCAAAGTGAGCAGAGGGAATGTAGTTTAACTGTACGGTAAAGTACTGCTGACAATTCAGGTTCTTGTCATGCAGTAGCCTTCCAATTTTAACATGTTCATGTCTGTCTGGCAGGTTATTAAAATAAATGAGGGTAGGTTTTACTTGTGTTACTTTTTCTTTTAATGGGAGTTCAGAAAATTGTAGGCCACAATAATACATTAAATTGACTGATGGTGAAGGCTAAAGGGGGTAAGCTAAAGTAGACAATTAGGCCTATTTCTGCACAACTGAGTGAAATATTCCTTGTTATTTCAATAATTCAGACACTAGCTAATTTTTATAGGCTGAGTTTGTCAAGATAATGTGCCTTGTGCTTGTCTGCTTGTCATTTTTAACTCAATCTTGCATGTTACAGGTGCAGTCTAGCTTACAAAACAGGGAAATCACTCAACGGAAGATCTGCATAAGCAATGCAGCAGCACTGTGAAAGAATGGGTACAGATTTGGACAGGCATACGAAATGAGGGAAAACTAGATCATCAAAACATTGATGACAGTGGATGTTTCAGGGCAGCAAAGTTAGAAAAAAATAGGATTGTTTGGAAAGATAGATAGATAGATAGATAGATAGATAGATAGATAGATAGATAGATGTCCAGTATTTTAAGTTTACACAGGAAATATGTTATGTACATATTTAATGCACAGTGAAATTAATGCTTCATATGCATGAACTGTTGAAGATAATTTCTTGAAACACTAGTAACTCATTTAAAACAGTAAAAAGAAAATACTACTTCTTTGCTGGGCGAGACAGAAATGTGAGGCACCCTCCTCAACATCACTCCCCCCACATTCAATATAGTCACACCACTGTCCCCGTATTACATATTATACTAGCTGTCATGCTGCTATGACATCTGGTATCCCAACTCTAATGTAATAACTTTTGCCTGCCCTCACCCCCAACCTCCTTAAGGCCTTTTTTAAGGCACCAAATTTCACTCGCTCCTCTTGTTTGGACCAAGAAAAGAGGAAGGAACCCAGTGAACTGAAAGCACAGATTAAGGCACCATATCGACGCTACAGGGGCAAAACTGAAAGACAAGTGTCCGAGCCTGGTTACACAATGGGGTGCAACTCAGCTCGATCTCTCAGGGAATTATGACACATGCATACTTTTTCTCACCCAGAAGGAGGTTTGCTGGTATGCCTGTGAGAACCACAACTACCCCCTTCCCTACCTGTGTCTTTGTAAGGCTGGACCGACCTTTTTCAAATGTGGGTCTCCAAGGAATGGGTCTCCAAGGTATACCTTCTTACCTGTTCCTGAGGTGGACCCTCAGGAAGGGTCCCGTTTACGTGGATGAAAGGAAATATAGGAGAAGAGAGAAAGAGTAAGAAGGGATGTCTGGGTTTCCCAATGATGGTGGGTGCGTGACCCGACANNCCTATTTAGGGAAACCCCGTTGCTCTGGCCATGNACCTGGGGCTTACAGAGCACATGGTTCCCAGCCACAGATGCTGGGAGCCCTGCCTTACTCACAAAGTACTTCCTGGCAGAAAAATGAGGTTAGTGACACCTATCTAATCCTATCTAACTAACAATGTAACATATACTAACGTGAAAGTAGACACCACACATCCTGAACAACTATATTAATGAATTAAACTAGAACAGTGGAATACAATTTTTACCTTGTCTCACCTGTTATTCTGATTAGGACACTCCTGGCGGACCTCCTCACTTACCTGGCTTAGTTACCTCTCACCACAGTTCCACACCTCCTGGGTTGTCTTCTGACCAAGCCCTACCGCCTCCCCAGGGGTGGGGTTTAATGTGCTATATCTCCTTTTAATGAGGCCTTCTGCATCCTACGGGTTAGTATTTAAAGTTATAAGCCCACTCTGAGGCCTACTGCCATCTCAGTGGTGGTGCAGTGTGGGCTATGCGCCTTTACCTGAGGTCTAGTGCCTCCTCAGTAGTGGTGCAATGTGGGCTATGCGCCTTTACCTGAGGCCTAGTGCCTCCTCATTGTTGGTGTACAGTGCTGGTGTTAAGCACCATAAATGCACATTAACACTCCTCTATAAATGCTCAGTGGTGGTGTGTGGGGAGAACGGCGCCAGTGTACAGGAGGTGCCTGCTTACTCACCCAAGTAGGCGCCCACCTGCCTCTGCGAAGGATACTGTGACTGTTCTTGTCAAACACCCAGGAACCCGAGAACTCTTTCGCAGGGCCCTGGGTCTCTGACAGCCTGGTTTGCTACACTGGCTTCTGCGCTGCGCCTCCGCCATCTCCCCCCCCCCCCCCCCACCCCCCCCCCCCCCCCCCCCCCCCCCCCCCCCCCCCACCCCCCCCCCCCCCCCCCCCCCCCCCGTATATTGCTAAAATGTACTACAATAACAGCAAATAAGGAATTTAAAGAACCTCAAAAATCAAAAGGCAGAACAGTCCACAATTAGTAGATTTTTTAAAAAATTATCAATGAAAATATGGTGATGCAACCTGCAAAAAGAGAAGGAAAGGACATTGAATCATNGTGGACCGGATTATAGCTTAAGCACTTTCAGAGTTCAGTGAACCAAATGCTGGAAATGCTTAGTTAAAATGTGGTATCCCGGACTGCCCTGAGACACCTAAATAGAGGATATAATATAACACAAGTTGGCACTCGACCACTGCGCTGTAAGCTACTAGGGCTATCCGTATACCTAGGGTCACCAATCCCAACCCAATGTACATACAAATCAGAAATAAAACAAATAATACGGAATAATGTCCCCCGGTGCTAAATCAAAATAGAGTTCACAATTTTAGAGAATCCTTTCTCCTTCGCCGTTCAAAGGAAGAGAGTAGCTCCAGTTCGCTTTCGTATATTTATTTAATAAGCATTCAATATTTAAAATCCATATAAAATAATCCAAAGGTAAAAAAAATATATAAATAAATAGATAAATAAAAAGCCCCTTTTATGGGGAGCCTAAGCTATAGTGGGTCTCCAACTCCCCCTACACCCTCTTATCCTTCTGTTAGATGATCTTAACAGGGCCCTTGCGGTAGGTCTAAGAATGTATCCGGGTAGGGTTGTGGAGTCCCGCTATGCACACCTGTACCACCGACGCGTTTCGAAAGCAACGGCTTTCTTTCTCAAGAACTGTTTCCGGAACTCTAAAATTGTGAACTCTATTTGATTTAGCGCTGGGGGACATTATTCCGTATTATTTGTTTTATTTCTGACCTAAATAGAGGAATCTGAAAAAATACCCCTACCATAAAGTCTGCAACGTCTTGGATAGTACGCAAGGGCTGAAGCCAGTATCTGTCTCTCCATCCCTGTGCTTATAATGAGCAGGCATCGTCCCATGTCGCCACCTCTACATAAGCTAATGGAAGGGGATGTTTAGTGTGTGGATTAAAAATATCTTAACTTATAATAAAAAAAACTACACTTTTTTTCACTGCTGTGCAGCTGCAGTTATTATACACACTCTTGTTAAGGTTAAGTTGCATAAATGTTAAGTTCCAATACATTTGTTTAGTATGGCAGAAATGAGATTTTCAAAAGATCCTGCAGTAACTTCAACAATCCTCTCAAAGAAANATAGAAACATAGAATTTACCTATCTTATCTGTCCATTCCATCCACCCACCACCCTTTCTGTAAAACAACCCCTACCTCCACTCATTCCAGAATAATCTCTGGAATTCCAGGCACATCTGGACTAAATCAATGAAATTTATTCTGTATTTCGCCTTTATTTAAATGAAATTACCAACAATAATTTGTAGAATTAAGTAATGATATTTGTAATTAGCATTGCTCGCATGACTGAAACTGGGAATTAAATTGGATGCAATGATTAAATCCTTAGGGGTACTTTTCCTGTAATGTGAAATGGACAGTTGTATAGCTAAAAATATTTAATTATAATTTGCTTTTTATGGTTTGACACAATTTAAAAGAGGTTATATTTGTGTGTCCTTTTTAAATAATGAAACATTACAGACATTACAAACTGGTTTCCATTTAAACGCTTAATTCATGTCAGAATCACAGATGCAGCCCCTACCATTGCATTAATCAACTCATGTTGATATAGTGACAAGTTGGGAAATCCAGCAGGTTCAGTTTTTATTGACAATGCATCAGAAGACTAATAAGCTGTTTCCTGTAGTTCACTCGGTCATCACAGCAGTAGAACCTTTTGTCAGCTATGAACTGTTGATCATGGTCTACCTCATTTAAAGGCNTAGTTCAAATGTCATCCTTTACCTTTGTTTTATAAAATTACAAAGGGCATTACAGGGGAGAATTTTATGCTACTTATACCAGGGTGATTTGGTTATAGAACTGGAGGTTATAAAATATGTGACATACTGTAAACATATGAACAGTGAGGCACATGAAACGATAGCCTGGATTAGGTGATTTTACGGCTCCAAAAACAATTTTCCAAAAACTAAANATTGTTCCCAATGCCTTAAGATGAACAGATTTTTTTCCATTGTGGTGATAACATTCACTGGTTGACTTCTGAAAATGGCTCATTTTGTGAATGCTGCTATCAGAAAATGCCTATTTAATGTAATGTTGTAACTTCAATATGGAAATAAATTCTAAGGATTCCATGTTTAGTTGAATATATGTTTCTAATGGCAGGGCTGGCGGGAGCACTAGCATATATGTTATAATATAAATTTATTTATCCGTATGCAGTAGTATCTGCCCGACACCAGTAGAACAGAAGTAAAATTACCTTTATCCGTCACCGATATAATAAAGAAGAGATTTTCTGCAAACAGACCAATCAGGCGCTACTTGAATGATCCACATGTGATCCAATGATCCAAATGTAATGTGTAAAAAATTCCAGTGCAAGAATTCAACAAATCAGTTACTTCCCACAAATACTCAATATCAAATGTACAGCACCCAGTATAACACCACTATGGTTACAGAAGGACCGCCATAAACAGTCCAATATATAAGCAATGTTTTACACAATCTTCTTATATTCCACCTCCTTTTCACCTCCATAACGCTCATATAATAGAAGTACAAATATAGTAAAGTTCTATTTGACATTCAATCTCATGGGTCTCTATGAGACCTACTCACATTTATTCTGCATGTGCGTTTGTCCAGATCTTTTTAAAATCTCTCCCACTAGCCTACCTTGCTACTTGCTCTGTGCTTACATGATTTATTCTTTGTGTTTAGTATATATCCATCTACTCCACTGAATGTTCCATTTTCGGAAACTCCCAGGAAAAAAAAGTATTAAATAAATAATATGGGTAAGCCAGCTAGGCCCAAAATGCTGATCTAACACTATAGGTGGCCATACACGGGCCGAATATCGTGAGCTTTGGATAAAATTCGGTCCATGGATGGACACGACCGAAAACCCCCAACGGCGGCCAAACGCCGGGAAACCTAAACAAACGACATCGGTGATCAAACGGATTTCCCGATTGATCACCGATGTTCGTTTGTTTAGAAAAAAAAAATAAAAAATACCTGAAAAAAAGAAATAAATTAAATTAAAATACACTCACCCATCTGATGTCTTTGCTGGGCACCAAAGCGGTGCCCGGCACCTTCTCCGTGTGCTGCGGCGTCTCTGTCCTGCACGGAGAGGACGCTGTATATGCGTGACGAAGTCGTTCCCATGTATGGCCAGCTTATGTCCGTGGTTTCACCCTGAATTACTGCATTGGAATTTTGTACACTTACATTTGGACCACTCAAGTAGCGTCTGATAGGGCTCGTAGCAGAAAATGTTCTCTTTACTAGCATATAAGTGTTTCCTATGCATGTCACCTTATCCAGACTTCCTAAAGGTAGTGTCCTGTCATTATAACTTACCGTATATACTCGAGTATAAGCCGACCCGAATATAAGCCGAGATGCNAAATTTNACCTNAAAAAAATGGGATNACACATTGACATCATACAGGACAGTGACTCGAGTATAAGCCGAGGGGGGCACTTTTAGCACAAAAAAATGTGCTGAAAAACTAGGCTTATACNCGAGTATATACAGTACTTTAGCATTCAGCAGAGATGTGGAGGTCTGGATGCAGTCTGTTTTATTGATTAATACTCTGTTGTTCACTTCACATGAGTTAATGGAGTTAAACTGTACTGCAAGACAAGAACATTTTCTTGTGATGACTCAAAAAACTTACTGAGCTGTATTAATTCCTCTAAAGCTTTTTTCTCTACACAATAACAGCTATGCGCATACAAGACAAAGCTTACAGGATTTTCTATGACATTGTAACCAGTCTCCTGGAAAAATAATCCTAATGGATTGGTTGAATAAACATGATGTAAGAATTGTGACTTAAAATCTCAGCCAGTACTTCTGAATGCTTCATTAAGCAAATACATTTTCATGCACATTGAAACCGAACATAAGGGGGTTGCTTACTATAGACTAATGGAGAGNACATTTCTGATGTATACTGTTTCAACATGAAAGTCGATATTTAAGGTGTTGGTGATACATTACCTGTGATTTGGAAGTAGATGAAAAAAGCCTTACAAAGTCAACACAAAATACTATAGGCAACGGATGCTGTTTTTAAAAAAAAAACGACAGAGGAAGGAAACAAACAATAATTTTAATGTGGATTAATGTAGTTAATGTACACAAAGAAAACATCTGGTCTATTTTTCATTGTTATTGAGTATCAGCACAACTGATCATGCTAAAAGCCAAGAAAACAGTGGTAAGTCATTTACAGCATGCTGTGCCCCACAAAGAACAATAAAGACATATATTAACCTAGAAAACACAATAAACTGAGATGACAAGGAAATGAATGTGTCCAGTATTTTAGGAGCAAGTTTATACTTAAACATTTGAAAAGCATAATATGAAATTGGGAACTATACAAAAAAAGGCACATGGCAGAAAGCCATGTCCTTAGATCTTTAATACTTCTAACTCTGATTTTGCATTGAATGTGTGCTTTTATTTTGGGCAATCTAGGAAGTGGCCTACTTTTAAAAAAAAATTCCTTTACACCCTAAGGAAGGAATACTGAACTACAAAATGTCTTTAAATGGGCCAGTGTTAGGAGCTGCTGTGCTACTCTTGTTGCCATTGCTGCTAAGCAGCCAGGATGGTCTCTTGCTTTCTCTGGCAACTCAATTGTTTATGTTGCTGGGCAATTGACACGCTTGTGACTGTGAATGCCACATTTTTATCAAAGTGTCCACGAATGTACAGGAGAATGACAGGGTAAGATTCCTCCCATGTCCTCTATTAGGCAACCAGCAACATGCCAAGGATAGCATAAGCAGGGCTATTTCTGAGAGCCTTCTGCTTATTTGTGCATATGACTTTAAGGGGTATATTTACTAAGCAGGGAGATTGCAGTGAGATTGNAAAGTGGGGATGTTGCCCATTGCAACAAATCAGATTCGAGTTCACATTCTCCAGTGTGTAAAATGAAACTGAGAGCTCGAATCTGATTGGTTGCTATGGGCAACATCCCCACTTTCCAATCTCACTGCTTAGTAAATATACCA
>JABWIB010007649.1:15425-25546 GCA_016617825.1 Platyplectrum ornatum
ATAAAATATAGAGATGAGATATATATGTTTATACTATACATATACAAATATATAATCTCTTATATAATCTCTATATATTTGTATATGTACAGTATAAATATGTTTATATCTCCCCATGTAAAACAGGCACTCCAGGATCCCAGCAAATACTCCAATGGTTCAGGGACAGTATACCCCTGGAACAATACATAAAACCACCACCAACTCCACAACAATATATAAATACCCAATGTAGTTAGTATACCAAATCAATCACTCACCCGCAGCCGCAGCAGACTCGCTGACACGAGCCGGTGGTAGCGTCGCTTCACGCGTGACGCCAGAATGCCGAGACGCCGCTGAGAGTGTCAAACGGCTGCACAGTACGGCATGGCAACTCGTTACACAGAGACACTGGCGTCCTGGTTGCCAGGAGACACCAGGACGCCAGTGCAGGAGATGAGAGTTGCTCCTCCTCTTGCCCCGAGTATAAGCCGAGGTGAGCTTTTTCAATCGACTATATACAGTAGTTGCAATCAGTATTACAGGTGAGAGATGATGTTTCCAGCCAAAGTCTAATAACAGTGTAACAGTAACGCTGGTCAGTATCTATGTGCAAAATGCAAAAATAAAGTATTATCCNTGCATGCAAACACTAACATTCATTTTACCTCCCCTGCAATTCAACATGGTTTTGCCCATCCTTGACTAAATCATGATAGCCCAAAGATCTGAATCTGGCCCTTTGACCTTGCAATGAATTTAAGAATCTCTTTGTAGTTTTCTTAGTCATGGAACCCTAAGAAGTTCCAGCAAATGCTGTTTGAAGTCTCCCATGAAGCATTTTTGGTGGGTTTAAGAAACCCATTAAAGCATAATTTCTTTTATTTAAGGACCTATAAAGATCTGTTTTCCTCTTGTATGCACACAGAATTTATTTTTCAGTCAAGTGTTTTAATACATTTTTTTCAAAAGCTGGGTTTATATGTAGCTAGGGCAGATAGATTTAGGATTAAGAAGTGAAGTGTGTTGGTCCACTGCTTCTGAACGTAATGTTTTTTCCTGTCTCTGCTGTCCCACTCACATAAAAAACAACATAGTTTATCCTTAGAGCCAAGTAACAATAAAACAAATTTCAAGTTACTTGGCCCTTATGCTATATATAGGTAATGAACTATAAAATGACCTTGGAATTTTCCACTGTCATATATGTTTTTATTGGGCTGTACACTTTAACCCACTGCAGGAGCCCTTGAGGCAGGGAACACAGGACCCCTTCCCCCCCTTCGTTACACGGGGAGTACTTCCCAGGGAGTACGTCCCAACACTGAGATTTGGTAACTCCATGAGACAGGGGTAAACATGCGCCTTTTATCTTAATTAGTACTCAGTATATAAAGCTTTTAGATGTGGATATTATGTAAAGTTAATACAAATTTTTATTTAAAATTTTAATACAAATGACTAAAATTGACCCAAGATGTGATTGAAAAATTGGATTTATTTAATTCAGCGATAAATTAACAATCCCATAGTTTCCCAAACTCAGGAAACTTTAAACAGTTTTTTTTATCTTCACACCCTTATTAATCAGTTAATATCAGATACATTGTATACAGAGCAGAAAATGAAAAGGAATATAAAATTCTTTAGATTAGACAACTAAAAAAGCAAAACATTACAGTTCTCTGTTCACTAAGTAACTACTATACTTCTATATAAGCACATAATAACTATTATAATTCCACAAAGTAAGTAAAGCCAGGGAGGTTACCACAGTATCTGTCCCATGTCCCTATATGCAGCAGCATTGGAACGTTTTACATTGGGGGGCTAGTCCCCCGCTCCTCATGGCTCCATCCCCTCTTGACACCCCCCTCTCACGACGCCCCCTCCAGTAGCTGGAGTTACACTGTAGGTTCCAGTAAGGTGCTCAGACAGCACTTTACCCTATCTTATATGGATTTACAGCGTCTATAACAGGCTGACTGCCCTTCAGAGGGGGAGCCTATGCTTATATGCCTAAGGAGCGNCTGTCACCTGAATGACCTGTATCCTGATGCTTAACCAACGCCACAGACACTTTCCCTGATGACACTGTAATGTCTGTTAAGATTCTGTCCTTCCTAGAACCANCTAACTTGATGNCACAATTACAATGCAGACTTCTATCCAAATACAGTCCTGAAGGTAATGGCTGCTTGACCAATGCTCTTCACTAGTGTGATNGGCTCTGAAACTCAGTCTCCCCACTTAAGGCAGGCCCATGAAATACTGCAGAGCACAAGCAAGTGTAGTCTGTAGCAGGTTCTTTTTGTTGGAATGAAAGACGCCAGAAGGTGTCACTGGTGGGCCCTGTGCCAGCTTCAGGCCCTTCCACATTTTCTCTTTGTGAGAGTATAAAGGGGCCAAATGAAATTCGAATCCCTGAACCAGGGTCCTGGCTGTGCTCAAGAAGAAGAAGTAGAATCAATCTAAGGCACATCAGAGGAGGAGCAGCTGACATATTGGGAATGAGAACCAACTATTTTTGGAGGGAGCGAGGAATGGGGAGAGGTGGTGGGATCGATAGGCGGAGGCGGAGATGAGACAAACCAATTAAACTCTGTCGCATCATGTGAGCAGCAGACCTCAGCCCTTGTGAAGGGAGGTGGTTTGGAAAAGGCAGCTGCAGTTAATGCACTTGCATGAGTGGGGTATACTGAGTGTGCCCTGAGTTCGACCATCTGTTGGTGGTAATATGCACTAACCTAGTACAGTGCTGCTCCCCTTGTAAAGTATAGGGTGGAGAGCCTGCTGGGATTTGAGTCCCATGTACTGTTGTTGTGAGTGGAGGCAGGGAACCAGAGAGAGAGAGTGAGAGAGAACAGTCATGTCATTTTTGTGGTGAGTACTGCTTGTATTTAGCTCCTGGAACACAGCTTTGCTAGAGGTGGAGTCAGTGTTGGTGCCCCTGGCTGTTGCTCGTCCCTTAAAGAAAGTTCTTGCTCCCCCTGAATCAGCTTGGACCCTCCTTCCTCCCTTTCTACAGAATTACTGGGATTAACCACTAACAGAGATTGTCCGGTTTGTAGAATCCAGGGGGTTGAGGAGAGGAGCAGAACCTACAAGCGAAGTGTTAAGTGCTCACAAGGCATCGGGATCTCTGTTGTCTTGTAAGTGGGAGGGCTTTGAACAGGGAGGTGGGCTCCTGTTACTATCCTGTCAGGATTGGATTCTCCAGGACCAGCTGATTATGGGGATGAGTAGTGTTCCCTTGCGGCAGGTTCTGAGAGCCCAAATTGCTACTAAGGAAGCCTTGACCAGCTTGAAGAGCCCCGGAAGTGTTATCTTCTAGTGTCCAGTATTTGGAACACATTGTCTCCGGGGAAGGGATCGGCCTCACATTCTCCAGCAAAATGAAACTGAGAGCNTAAATCTAAATGGTTGCTATGGGAAACATCCCCACTTTTCAATCTCCCTGAAATCTCCCTGNTTAGTAAATTTAGGCCCATATCATTTTGTGGTCAGTCAAAGAAACCCAGAGCCCAGAGACTTACACCAATAGGCCATTCTTACTTCTTCCTACCATATCCCCACAGATTATTAGCCCCTCTGAGGCATTAAGGGATTACATCAGGAAATTATNAAGAAGATGTTGATTACTGATTGTTGATTGGAAAAATGTTACATATATTTGTATAGAAGCATCTGTATAATCCACCATAGAATGCAGCCTTAAGGAGATTGTATAGTACATAGTACATAGTACAAATTGTATAGTACATAGTATAGTTACTAAATTTATTGACACCAATCCAAAAATATTTCTAAACCTAGCAGCCATTAATAAGAAGGTAGAGTATGTCAAAATGAAAACAAAACCTGTATATTTTTTTCTTTTCAGCCATTGTACAATATTTGGTTAGTTAATACTAATTTTCTTACATAATACTAAGCCCATCATATGTGAATTTTACAGAAGAATATTTTGTCGTATTTCTATGAATATGTCAATGGATCAGAAATTAAACTTTTTATATCATAGACAGATATATATCTAATGTTCTAATTAGCCATCAAGCACTCATTGATATTTCAACACAAGCCATATTAATATTAGACAGTTTGACACATCTCACTGTACAGACTTCTTTTTGGCTTGTTAATTCAGTTCCAACTGTAATGATTTGAAAGGAATAAAATAATAGGCATGGAAGGGAAAAATAGCTTAAACAGTGTGAGTGCATTTAGAGNATAGATTTAATGGCAAGAATAAGGTCTCATGCTTTCATAACAGCGCAAAAAAAAATAATAATAATCCAGTGACAGTGTTTTCATTAGTGACTCACATTTTTACAATGATGTTCTAATCCATTGCATAATATTAAATGTTGTTTTCAAGAACTGCTATTTGAAATGATTATCCAGTGCTTGAAATAGGTGCTTATTTTTGAGAAATGACAGATTCTGAATGAGCTTCACAATGAGCAGTGCTTTATTTGGTAACAGTAGTAGAAGTCTCAGTGTCAATTTTCTGCTGTTTAAGCTTATTATCTAATTGCATGCTTGCATTGACTTTAGAAACAGCATGACATTAAGTCTGACTTGTGCCTAAATTCTGCACTAGAGGAATATTCAATTATTTGTTCTGACTTGTGTAATTCGCTGTATTCCAAGCTTGTTAATGTCATTATAGGACTGAAATAAAGTGATTATTCTAAATGAGTATTTATCCGCTAGGATATGCAAGTATGTCATCCCCTCAACCCACACACTTCTCCTCACTTCTTCTTTTTGTCATGTACTAATGGAATGATTATGGCTTTAACTCTCCCCCACCCCCACATTACCCACTTAAGTAAAGCAACAAAATATTGTAGGTGCTTTCTCAGAGACCCTGTCATTCAGCATGTGTGTATGTAAAATAAAATGAAAAAAATAAATGCAACCTTGCAAGCAGCAACAGCACAGTTACAGTTAATGACCACTACTTCCACTCACAGTCAGTGATGACAGCTTGAACTAACTGATAATGGCATGCCTGCTGTTGAGTCGCCCACTTATGTTATTTCTCTTGACATGATTTTGGAGAAGGCCTAATTTTTTTGACATTTGACCATGCAAATTTGAGTCCTGATACATTATTCTGCATTTACATTCTCCTACTGCTGCTGTTTAAAATGTGCTACAAGCTGTGGGAGCCCAGCTAATAAAGGCCATTGAATGAAAGGAAGTTAAATATGAATGTTAGAGGCAGACCTTAACTGAAGAACTTGCTTGTAAAGTTCAAAGATGACCTTCTGGAAATACTGGCATGCAAATCAAAGCAAACTCATTTCTAACCCATATTTTCTCTTTTGAAATAAAAACCTAGCCTTTCAGAATAGTACATTTTTAAATCAGACTTCTAAACTATTTTTAATGAGCAAACATTTACATATCAATTTATTTTTGTTAACTGATATATTATATTCTTGTAAGCTAATAGGGCTATTTTTTTCTAATGATGTGTTTCTAAAAAACAATGCTTACTAATATTATTATTATATACTNATAATAGTTATGGTAATTGTAAGTATAAAAAAACCATAATCATACCATGTTACACAAATTATCTACTTCAACATCGGTTATACCACTGAAATTTAACAATTGGAAAAATGTCTTTCTAGAGAACTGGGGGTAGGAGGATGATATAGGGTTATATAGGTATATCCAGGGTTGCCATGTCTCTTGGAATTTTTGAGAAACACACAAAATTTGGGCATTGCACCAGAAATCCTGGGAGAGCAGANAAATCTCCCTGATTTTGATTTCATAATATTGAAATAGTGAAATCACTACTATAAAATCACATCGTTTTCAAATCGAGTTCATATGGTTTTGGATGATGCTTGAACGGGTGATTGATTGAATTGATTGATTGAAGAGGGATTTCTCATAAAATTTCAAATCCCGAGCAGAAGTTAATTTGATTACAAATATATTCCCCATAAGGTATACTTCTTATTGTTGATACAGGATGAGAGCTAGGATCCTCCTTTGGAAGATGTTGATGGTGGCCATGGACTTACAGAAGATATATGTACCAATAATGCCAGTTTTGGAAATCATGATGGATAAATCTAGAAAATGAATTAGATGACTATCTAATTATATAGTCAGATAGATCATTCTTATTCAGCATCTCAATAAATGTTATCAGTATGTCCAATGGTCCCTCCCTGATAACCAAAATATTGATATACCAAAACCAGGACCTATTGGGTAAATTCCTCATGGGTTTCTGGGAAAGGAAAGGGGAGGTCTATGGGGAGATTGCTGTTGTCCTTTAACGTCATTTAAAAATATCAATGTGGAATGTTAATTTCTGCATAGACACTATGTAAATATACCGATATGCTTTAGTACAGGGGTTCTCAAACTATTTTGCTCTGGGACCCCATCTGACAAAAACATTTTTTACACGACCCCAAGCAAGTTATATATATATATATATATATATATATATTTATCTATATATTTTCACCCAGACATCAGATTATCATTTTAAACAGTGGTAAGTATATGTTTTGTACCAAACTATACAGCTTCATGAGGTTAATAGGGGGTTACAAGAAGATTAAAGGTCCTCTCTAACTCTTTGGACATTACATTATTTGTGCAACGTGACAACTGGCAATCCTATGTGACAAATGAATGTGAAGCTGGAAGTGGTTCAGTGAAGCAGTTTAGCTGTCCACCAATCACCTACCTGCATGTATCACAGTAGCACCCAACTAGCACCTGGTGCCAGTGGATTCAATAGTTCCTGGCCTGCAATTGGGAGATGGTATCTCTGAGGAAGGCGCGACCGCATGCACATGGGGTCACGACCCACTCTGAGGTCCCGACCCACAGGTTGAGAACCATGGCTTTAGTAAATTGAGCCCTTGCTCAGAGCTCTCAGGTGGTGATCATATCCATTATATACTTTGCCACCAAGGTCTATATTTAGTAAACTATGGGAATGGAAATGTGAATTTCTATATGACATTCCCTAGTATGTAAAAGAAAACTGGTTTGGTTGCTATAGTCAACATCTCCACTTTTTCCATTCCAGCAGTTCTGTAAATATTTTTTAGTATTCACATATTTTTTAAGCAAATTTTTGAAGACGCTTCTAACCATATCTTATGGTGTTAGATTTGTAAACTGTAGTTCTCATATTTATTGTTTGCAGGCATATTTAGTGTTTTTGAGCGAGTAAGGAATTCTAATGACAGTTCAGGGGAATTTGGTTTGGTGCAGCAGTAATTTATCAAACAGACTCCAAGGGGTATATTTACTATGCAGCGAATTGCAGTGAGATTGGAAAGTGGGGATGTTGCCCATAGCAACAATGCGATTCAAGCTCTCAGTTTCATTTTACACACTGGAGAATGTGAACTCGAATCTGATTGGTTGCGTTGGGATTTCCCCACTTTCCAATCTCACTGCAATCTCGCTGCATAGTAAATACATTTCATAACTCATATACTAAAGGTCTCACGATGAAACCAATAGAGCATGTTCCCCAAGATGAGAGAGGTGGTAGTAAACTACAGGGATTTGAGGTGACCCCTTTCTTACAGGAGTAATCTACTGTGATTCCCCTATAATAGGACCTACGCTGATAATAAGCCCTATCCTATTTTACAGTAAACTGTCTAAAGTAAGTCCTCCCCCGAAATTAAGCCCTATCTAAATCACAATGAGGTGTAATAATGTCAGCAGGGGGAACAATGAGGTGTCATAATGTCAGCAGCACTTGGGTGAACAATGAGGTGTCATAATGTCAGTAGCACTTGGGGGAACAGTGAGGTGTCATAATGTCAGCAGCACTTGGGGGAACAATGAGGTGTCACAATGTCAGCAGCACTTGGGGGAACAATGAGGTGTCATAATGTCTGCAGCACTTGGGGGGCCATTCTTGGATTAAAAGCAGGTCAATAAAATAAGCCCTACCCAAAAATAAGTCCTATGGTGTTTTTTCTTCCTGGAAAAAAAATAAGACAGTGTCTTATTATCGGGGAAACACCATAATAAGACAAGGACAAAGTATCCTTAATAATGTATATACTTGCCAATTCCTTCTTTCTCTCTGTCGGTGCACTTAATGTTATGTTTTTTTGTATGATTTTCTGTATGACTTCTTGTATGATTTTATTATTATTATTATTATTTTGCTCTCATTGATAGAAACCATTAAGATATCATAATACTTTAGTATTGATAGAAAAGATATGTAAAATTAGTGTTCAACATAGTGTGAGTAGTATTCAAAATGCTCTCTTCATAGTAAATAGGAATAATGTTGGTATATAGACTTAAAGATCTGTTTCGCTAAATTCAGTCATAAATGTATTGTTGAGAACGTTTAGCACTGAAAATGTAAAAAAATGTGACGTCCATGACTATTTAAACAGCGATCAGCATGACAATGATGAGTAACAGTGATTGTTATATGCTATGAATCAAGTTTTTATATGGTATTGACAATACCTGAACCTTTTATCCTTTTGAAATAAAAAAATCATTGCCATGCTTTTAGGTGGTCTCCGCACATTATGAGTGCAATCAAGACATTGCTGCACCTTAAGAGCCTATAGAAGGCAAGCCTAAGATCGCATCACTCTTCAATATAGCTGGGGAGACAGATATTTGTATGACATAATCTTTTCAGCACATTCTCACCTGCTCTTAAAGCTCTTTAGTGCAGTNAAACCTAAACAATTACACAACCTCTTGATGAGACAGGGAGGCCAAGTCCAAGGACACACAAATANCCTGTTCTGTTATTCTTTTATTACATGTAGGTAGCAGGACAGAGAAACTGCTAGTTATGTCAGTTCATGCTATGTGTATTCTCTGAGTAGGGCATTAAGTGCTGCCACTTCAGTAAATGACTACTGCTGTGTATTAGACCACAGAGGCCAAGATTAATATTTATGTTTTAATTATTTTTCCTTACTTACAAACAAAACTAGTGGTGCCTATTTGTACCCAAGCATTGGACTGGTGTGTAATTATTTGACTGCTAATTAGGTAATCTTTTTGCCTATAAAGGGTAACCCATACTTATTCTAGCAACACTAGATATAACCCTTTAGATGCAAGTATTAACAAATTATCAATACTAAGTGATAGAAGCTGCTATATGGTTGAACCACTCATGTTGCATGATACCTTGTACTTTACTTCTGTTGTTGACCACCTTATAGTCATTCACTAATACCAACTCAAGGCTTCTTTCACACCTTCTGCAAGTGTCATATACTCTGTCTCACTGCCGTTTACACATAAATATAGCTGTTTAACAACAGTAAAAATGACTATCACAATGTGACGCAAATCTCCTTGTTCACATAGCATGCAACAGGCCTCTACAAAATATTTTGCCAATGCCTTACTTTTATTGATGTAAAAATCCATCATAGAAAATTAAAAAAAACATCATAGCCAATAGTTTGAATCAAATCAGAGGCCATTATGTTCTTGTATGCTGTCAAGGCCTTTGACTTAGTTGAAAGGTATAAACTATTGGAGATTCTCTCAGTATTTGATCTGAGGGCCGTTAAATTATTTCTTATCCCATATTAGGCGCCAAAAATTGTTTACCCATGAGTGTGGTTATTGACTCCCTGGAGTCAATGCCTAGACACACAACATTTTTGGGTATTAGGATGATAGTTAGGCCATCAGAATACATTACACTCAATGTTTATTGAGAGATTCATAGTCCTGGCCGACATCTTAACCTTTTGAAAAGCTGCCTAGCACAAGAAATTCACAACCAGAGGAAGGAATCCCAAAGGAATCTAGGATGTCATCTCTGGGAGCTCTTGCATCTATATCTCTCTGAATCTGGAGGATCCAATTACTTTGGCTCCTTTTTGGAGGAGGTAGCCACTGAGCACTGTGCTGAGGCTGCCACACAGCTCCCCTTAAGGGAGCATTCAATGCTACTGTCCATTGCGTCACTGTCAGGAGAAGCGGGGGGCTGTTACCATAGCGCCAGGACGCGANCCCGCACTTCCGGTGCGACGATCAAGTCCCTCTGCTTGCAGTCCAGCCCAGCTGTTCAAAGCAACAGCCAAGCGCCACCGGGTGACATCATAGAGGGGGGCTCGCCTCTCCCT
>JABWIB010007650.1:5823-19850 GCA_016617825.1 Platyplectrum ornatum
CCAGCCTTCACTCCCATGTCCACCTTTATACCAGCCTCCCCCCATGTCCCCCTTCTTACCAGCCTTTCAGGTGTGTCCTCAGCGTCCGATGGAAGGAGAAGGGGAAAAAAAAAATGGCGCCGGATCTCTCGCAAGATCCGACGTCATAAATCCGACGTGGCGGCGCTCGCGAACGGGCGGGAGAGTGCCGAGCCGCTCGGCTTGGCGCTCGGATCGCCGAAATTCGGGTGGGTCGGATTCCAAGAATCCGAACCCGCTCATCTCTAGTGCGAACATAGCTTGCATGCAGGTCTGGATCTGGTCCTATGTGTGTCATTTTCAGCAAGGGTAACTCAAATGAATTGTGGGCAGAAACCAGTGCACTTGGAGACATATCCATGCTGGAATCCTACAGATATATGGGCTGGTTGTGAACCCATGACCCCAGGGGTGGGAGGCAGTAGTTCTAACCACTTCATTCTTAGCCATAATGGTTTTCTTCCAGCATTACACCTCAGCTATACTGGAAATAATTAACAGCCAGGATGTAATGAAGGCTCTTTGCTGAGGCCCAACAAATATTTGCAACTCCTGGCGTTCCCCTTATTATTTCAGCCTGCTCACCATTATGAGACCAAGTTTTGAAACTGGTTTACTATTTCCAAGCCCATACAACATGACCCCGATTTAATAAGGTCTATGACAGGCACTTGGATAACCCCCAGTCAGGTTTAAAAAATATCTGTGACTTATTTTACACATTGATCACATCATGTTATTTTGGGCTGTGACCCATCCATATGTGGAATGAAATTTATATGGCTCAGAGCATCGAAAACTTGGCCAGCTTAGCTAGAAACATAAAATAAACCCACAAGGCAACTGGTAAGATTTCCACATGCTGCTTTAATTCATTTTACACATTTCCATTAGTATTTATATTTACTTCAATTTGCAGTATATAAAAAACAGAAGCAAAACCAGTTAAAAGGACAGTAATATGAATGATTGACCTTTGATAAAAAAGACCAGGTGAAATGTTTAGGTCTAATGTTAAAATATGTCTTCATTGTGTTTTTTTCAACAATTGGAACATAAGATTGAGGACTGCATCCAGATGTAAGAGTTGTGGCTGTTTTGTGCGTACATTGATTTAAAAACTATATTAAGCTGTGCATATGCTCACTACCAACTTTCCTGTAGTGGAACTGGATGGGGTAATATGTGTAAAACATGACTGCATGGTGGGGAGAGGAAGGTATGTAAATTATACAGTAAGCTCTTGGCTAAGATTTTCCCAATCCCAAATATTCCCACTAGAATTAGTATTTGTAATACTGCAGTTAAACAACATGGGATAATTCATTTCACTCCCAGTGTTATTTACATTCTACAGTCAACAGGCTCCTTGTGGGAGGATCCTGGAAATTATTTAATCCCAGACAATTGGAAGCTCTTCCTTTGCTGTATTGTACTGTGTAGAATTTTAACCTTTTTTTTAATAACTTCTTATTATTATGCAACACCTTTGTTTCTCTTATATATTGCTCAAAAGTCCATAGACTTTACATGGGACAATATGTTGGTCACAAAAGTCACTAATAAATAGGACGCAAAGTCAGAGCTATGTACCAGGTGCTTTTCAGAACCTTTCCAGGACACTTAACTAATAACTAGTACAGAGTGGGCTGCAGGGTTGGACTAAGTCTATGCTTTCTCAAACATTAGATAGATAGATAGATAGGATATAGATAGGTAGATAGATAGATAGATAGATAGATATGAGATAGATAGATAGATAGATAGATAGATAGATAGATAAATAGACATGAGATAGGTAGATAATAGATATATGGGTAGATAGATAGATAGATAGATAGATAGATAGATAGATAGATAGTTAGATAGAAAATAGATAAATATAGTTTTTGTTGTTAGAAAAGCAGACTGCATAATTTCAAATACCATCTGTCTCAGCCTTCAGCCGAGTGTCTGACATCAACTTGTTTTCAATTTATGCAATTTGAGAACATTAGACTCCACAGCTTGGACCATACAGCAGTGTATGTTGTTCTAATTAAAATATACCCTTCTGCATTAGCATAAAAATTATGTATTTACTTCCAGAAGAAAACAACCACTTGGAACATGACACAGCCAGCTAATATCATTTTCAGGCAATTGGACAAAAGATTTTATATAAAACATTTTGTCCTTTTTAGAAACCTTTATCCTATAGCACCATATTAAATTTCTTATTCATACTTCCTATTGATATGCAATGTATATGGTCATGTACAGGGCTGTACATTACCATGGACAGCCTAAATGGATCATGCGGTTCTTATCTGCCTTCAAATATTATGAACCGGTGCAGAAGAAAGTTAGGGTTAGAATGCGGGAAAGGGAGGGTTTGGGTTTACCCCTGTGCACATAATCCTATGTTCCCTGCAGCCTAACCCCAACCATCTTTCCCTGCAGCCTAACCCCAACCCTCCCTTTCCCGCATTCTCACCCTAACTTTCTTCTGCCCCGGTCCATAGTATTTGAAGGCAGATAAGAACCGCATGATCCATTTAGACTGTCCATTTCCCATACCCAGGACCTACAAATTCCTTTTAACTATCTTCCACTCACATCAGTAGTGACACCATTTCATACACTAAGGATAATTTTGTCAGCTGCCAACTAACCTACCAGGATGTTGGTGAGTGCTAACCACTAAGCCACTGTGCTAGCCTTGACAAATATTTGCCCTAACCTCAACAGATTTGCAGAAATGATGCATTAACAACATTTACTATACAGTGTAGCTTATGTCTCAGTATGTTCCTTCATTCTCAGTGAGAAAAGTTTAAAATTTGTCACTGTATTTTTATTACTACATCTACTGTTTCTCATTAACCACAGTATAATAACCACAGTATAATAACCTCAGGATAATAACCACAGAGTAGATTTAAAATCAATAAAAGGTTATAGAATTATTTCAATCAGAATCACAATCAGTCATTAATTTTAAAAGACTATCATTTAATAGCATATTATTAATTAAATAGTCATTATCCTGTAATTAATTTAGACTATCCAACATCGTTACTTTGAATATGATAATCGTTCTGCTTTTATTTAATAATTCACCATGTCTTGTATCACCTAATGCCTAACATCAAGGAGAGGATATACCTTAATCACATCATTCATTTCTGCTGCAGAATGAATACAGACAACAACTGGTAAAGAGCCATCATCAAACCAGACCCGTGCAGTCCTGATTAGGAGATGATACCTATATGTGTGCTTTATTATTGAACCTCACTTTATAAAGTCACAAATGATTTATAACAGAATAACATTTTATTAACGTGTTATGTTAATGAGTTATTTCAAACCCCAAGGTATTGGATAGTATTCATTAGAATTATTTTGTGGAAGCACAACACAATTTTACTTTTGACTTTTAACTTATTCTTTTTGGCATTTTAAGTATCTCCTCTGCTTTACAGTGTAAAAAGCACAGAGGAAGCAGAGGGCATATGCCATCCCGGGCTGGATTAAACACCATATGGACCTGGGGCTGAACATTTTTGATGGCCCGTTGCAGTGAGTATGACCAGGGTTGTGTGAGGTGGTACGTGGACCCTCTTTTATCACACTTACTGCATGGCACTGTTGTGCTGCTGTGCAGGGGGGAGGATTTGTCACATTTATCCTCATGCATTTTAATTGGATGTCTGAAGATTGGCTGTATGTATGGGCCTCTTTTCAGGCAGGGGCCTGGGGCCCATCCACTCCATTGTTAATCTGGCCCTGCAGCCATCTATGCAGAGACCACAGAACCTGTGACTCCACTGAGCATGATACCTACCTGACATGATGTACTGTTCCGGACGGACATTAGGGCCTAAATTTAAAAGTGGGGATGTTGCCCATAGTGACCAATCAGATTCAAGCTCACATTCTCCAGTATGTAAAATTATACTGAGAGCTTGAATCTGATTGGTTGCTATGGGCAACATCCCCACTTTTCGATCTCCCTGCCTAGTAAATTTAAGCCTAGGTATTTAGGCTAGGGAACAAGGCAAGGCCTGGGGTCATTCACTGATTCATTCCAATGCATATGATGAAACCCGAACGAAACCTTAATACGTCTGTAAAAAAAAAAAATCAGCTTTTCTTGGGTGTTCATGTGTTAATGCTACAATGTTTTATTTTTTTTTGCTAACACAAAAACTATAAAAAAAAAACAAAAGAAAACATTGCAAACAATACAATGATTCAATGATACAGCAAAGGATTCTGGGAGGCTGACTTGCCAGATCTGTTAGCACTAACTTCTGTTGACTGAGAAAAATGAGTATGATAATGACAGCCATAACAGCTAATGAAATATAGAAACAATTGATTGTAATATATGAAATGATTCTGCTTTATTGGAATGCAGAACACTAACAGATAAACAACAAACTAAAGATCACAATCTCAGGTTCCAGCGACAAAGGCATGGGGGGTTGTATCTGGCATGCCGCGAAAGGCTTTGTCTGGCGAAATATATTTCAGCCTAAATGACTAAAGTTTGGAGATTATTTGACTTTGTCCTCTGTTTGTGAAAGAAAAAAAAACGTATTTGTTCGCAGGCTTGACAGACGCTGGATGCGGTAAAAATGTTTATGACAGAAATCCATTTCGAGGGAGATGCAAGCTTTCTGTGATGTGATTTAGATCTGGTTTACACATGGCAGGATGCTCTCAATCGCTCTAACCTATGTGATGAAAATGATAATTGCTGTGGAGAACGAGGAATATGCTTTGTCTCAAGTGCCAGTCACAGGCAGAAGGAGTGCGATGGTCGTCAAGCACTGACAAATATTCATGAGCGGCTCTCTATGCTGGCTTGTTTTAATGATGCGGACAAACATGAAAGGTTCTGATAAAGTCAGTCTTCTACAGACTAAGTCACAGCTATATTCACTATAGGAGTTATAATAAATACAATAGACTTTTTTTTTTCTAGAAAGCACTCTGATATATTCAAACATAGAAGGAGTGGTATATAGAGGAAACAGGGAGATATAGATATGCAAAGTATTTTGTTTGTTTTCTCAGATTTTTACTTCATCTCTCTACCTGTCTCTTCTCTCTCAATCTTTCTCTTTCTCGCTCCCTCTCTCTGACTCCCACCCTACGTCTGTCTATCTCCCTCTATCTCTGTGTATCTCACTGTCTTCCTCTCCCTATCTGACTGTCTCTATTTTGCTCTGCCTCTCTCTTTATCTGTCTGTATCTCTCTCCCTCTATATGAGTCACTCCTTGTATCTGTCTTTCACTCTCTCTATCTGACTCTCTCGCCCTCTATCTGACTTATCCCTGTATGTGACTCTCATTCTCTCTGCCTCTATCTGACTCTCTCCCTCCCTCTACCTGACTCTCTTCCTGTATGTTACTTTCTTTCTCCCTCTATCCGACTCCCTCTTTCTATATCTGACTGTCTTTCTTTCTTTCTTTCTCTCCCTCCCTCCCTCTATCTGACTCTCTTCCTATACGTTACTCTCTCCCTCCCTCTATCTAACTCTCTCCCTCTATCTGACTCTCTCCCTGTATGAGACGCTCTTTCTCCTGCCCTCTGACTCTCTTTCTCTCTCTTTCATACCTCCCAGCTGGGCAAACTGGGAGGTGGGAGGGACAGCGGGACAGTCCCCCAAAAGCGGGACAGTTGGGGGGTATGTTCTTCCTGCCTCTATCTGACTCTCTTCCTATATGTTCCCACTATCCGACTCCCTCTTTCTATATCTGACTCTCTCTCCCTCTATCTGACTCTCTCTTTCTCTCTCTCTCTCTCTCCCTCCCTCCCTCTNTCTGNCTCTCTCTCTCTCTCCCTGCCTCTATCTGACTCTCTTCATATACATCACTCTCTCCCTTCCTCTATCTAACTCACTCCCTCCCTCTACCTGACTCTCTCCCTGTATGACTCTCTCTCTCTTCCTGCCTCTATCTGACTCTATTCCTATATGTTACTCTCTTTCTCCCTCTATCTGACTAACTCTTTCTATATCTGACTCTCTCTCTTTCTCTCTCTCTCCCTACCTCCCTCTATCTGACTCTCTCTCTCTCCCTCCCTCTATCTGACTGTCTCTCTCTGATACACTCTCTCTTTCTCTCTAAAAGATAATGCCATATCCGTTTGAAACCCATTCACACTGTTTAAAGTGACTCCCATTGCCCACCACGGCGACCACGCAATTTTGTGTGTTCACGGCCATGGGTGGAAACAGATCTGTGCAATCCCAACCCAAAGGAGAAATATATTCATTCCACATATAGCAGTACACTGTGCTGTTTGAAGACAGCGCTTATACGTCTTACATGTTGTAAAAAGATTTTTTTCATAAACAAAATTACTAAACAATATTGCAAAATATACTATATTAAAAATCCAAGAGAGAAGAAAATATATTTGAATCTATGGAGGTATCAAACATCTTATTTGGAACAAAAAACCTATATTGAAATTAATTGTTAGATTGTATAAAATAAATTAAAGTTGTTCCTGAAATCTTATTAAAATGTATGAATACAGGTTGAACATCCATCATTCAGCGTCCTTATGACTGACGCTGTTGGATTTTTTAAAATATTTTTGGAATATTTGCATATCGGTGTCATAGAAACATAATATAGTGCAAGTAGAACTTTACAGTGAATAATAATGTGTTCATGGTAAGTAGTACAGCAACACCCGCAGCATCTGCAGAACACCTGTATCAGCTGCAACAACAAACAGCGGCAGCTACAGTGCTGTGTGCTGACACCATGCAAGCTGGGCTGCTATTTTATATGTTTACAGTGTAATGTACTCATTGATGTATACGTGTTTACATCCCTATGGTGGAGCAGATTTCAGCATTCCAGATAATGGATGCTGTTAAAGGGCAATAGACTTCTTCATCGGATGCTCATCCTCTGGAGCAGGGGTTCTCAATGGTGCGTGTATCACTGGTGGTACCACTCTATGGTGTTACATGGAACAACTGGGCTGGGTTTATGGCGATACAGCATCAAAATATGTATATTTTAAACATGAGCATTACTAGATGGCTCAGGAAACACGGGTCTAATAAATATGTAAATGCTCAGGAGTAGGATGGACCAGCTTCAGATCTTTAAGCACTAATGTCTTACTCAAGAGTGGGTAAAACCATGATGAATTGCAGGGGGGGTAAAATGAATGTTAGTGTGTGCATGCAGGGAGAATACTATATTGTTGCATGTTGCACACAGATACTGACCAGCGTTACTGTTACACTGTTATTCGTGCTGGAAAACATCATCTCTCACCTGTAATACTGATTGCAATTCATTCAATTTGCCTCCCCTGCAATTCAACATGGTTGAAAAATCTTTCGATTGAACACAATTTATCTTACTGTGTGTACCTAGCTTAACTCATTAGTGACCAAATATCAGCAAATCTCCCGGGACCTGGGCTGAGCCAGTGATTTCATGTAAGCCACTGCCTCAGCCCCGAGTGTTACTATGCTGAACAGGGCTTGTTGACATCAAGCCTCACCCGTAAACAGCAAGAGACGTTCTTTTGCCATCTATTTACATAAATCATTCCCTCTGCCCAACTCTCAAGCTGCCGATCCATGGTATCTCCAGGAGGAAGAAACAAAAAGTTGGAAACCTGCTATATATTGTAATTATTGTAATAAGAAGTTAAGCTGGCCATACACTATAAGATAAATTGTTCCAATCGAAAGATTTTTCAAGAGTGGGCAAAATCAGGGGGAATTGCAGGGGAGGCAAATTGAATTAGTTGCAATCAGTATTACAGGTGAGTGATGATGTTTCCTAGTACAAGTCTAATAACAGTGTAACAGTAGCGCTGGTCAGTATCTGTGTACAAAATGAAAAAAATAAAGCATTTTCCCTGCATGCCAACAATGACATGCATTTTACCCCCCCCTGCAATTCAACATGGTTTTGCCCTCTCTTGAAAAATCTTAAGATTGGAACAATTTATCTTATAGTGTATGGCCAGCTTTATTGTGATGGCAGCCTCGCCATCCTTCCTGATGTTTAGATCTGCGGCCTCAGATACATTCGCTGGTGTCAATTGTAAAAGGGGCCAAATTACCATCCAAATACACAGAAACGAGGAGAGAATCAGAACATACAGACCACCCAGGAGTTGTTGTTGTTCAGATGTAGACTATTAGTTACTCCTATCAGTGTACCATCATATTCAATTATTAAAACACTGGTAAATACAGTGACTTGTTAATGGAATACGACGTATCATTAAGTGCACACACATACTCACTGCCCATTATTTTGAAGGGTGGCATCACTAATGTTTTTGCGTCTGTCGATAATTACAGAGATGCAGCCACTCCACGCTCCACGCTGCTACAATAATAGGATTGTCACAAACTTGTTGCCCAAACGGAACACACAATGAAATCTCTGTTCTGTTCTATGCAAATGTGTGCATTTATGAACTGCAATGAATCCCTTGGCTGCCAACTAGCATTTATAATTCATAAATTATTCCTCTATTTAATGCCTTTGTAATTCATTGTGATCATTTTGAAATGTGAGGGATGTAGAATTGCATAATGACAAGCCGCTGTTATTCAGTGGCAGCAGCTGGTGCTATGCTGGCATAATTGCTGGTTGGTATGGATCTGTCTACAGTGAAGATGGATAATGCAGTTTGATGTGTTATTGGCCTGAAACTGACCAAACATTGTCATTGTTAATGTTATTGTGTATTTACATTGTCACAGGGCGGATAAATGAAGTTAGAGCGGTGATTCACAGAAATGTTATTTAATGGAAGGTGACAGTTTGCAAAGACAACAGGTACAATATCACTGTGCAGATGACAACTAGGTTTGCACACAGGAGACTGGATTTAGACATCTGAAAGGGGGATATGTACATCTGCTACACGGCAGGTAGGACGTTTTCAGATACCATGAAGGAGCAATAAGATTCCTCTGTGCTATCCAAATCTGGTCCGTTCTACATATTCACAGGAAGATGTAGTAATTTAGATAGAGGGATGTGGATTGCTGCTATGACAGCACTTTAGTTGACTGTGAATAGGCTGTCACGGATAACTGATCCATGTCAGCGGATCAGCAATGACATGGATCCGATATCTGCGACAGCTTCCACTAACCTAACTACCCTTCCACTACCCTAACCCTCCCTTTCCTGCAGCCTAACCCTAACCTTAACCTTTCCCCCTGCTACCTAACCCTACATTCCCCGCTGCCTAACCCTAACCCTCCATTCCTCTGCCTAACCTTAACCTTTCCCCCCTGCTACCTAACCCTACATTCCCCGCTGCCTAACCCTAACCTTCCCCTCTCCGCTTCCTAACTCTAACCTTCCCTTCCCTGATGCCTAATCCTAACCCTAAATTCCCCAACCTAACCCTAACCTAACATTTCCCTTCCCCTAGCCCAACCCCAACCCCATTCCTTGGTAGCGGGAGGAGTGGACACATGCAGAACCTACGATCGAGCTGATACCAGTATGGGCTCCCCATTGCTGCTACCCTTGGAACTCTGCTGCATTGGAACTCCCGTTACGCCCTATGAATATAACAAATGAGATAGTAGCTAACATCCTTTTGTGTGTAATAGGAAAGTAAGAGGTAACATTTCCACCTTTCCTTTTCCCCAGTTTAGTAAGTCTAGGCCCAGGACGGATATTTAATTCTCCCTCTATTAGACTGTACAGCAACTGTAACACAATCACATTAATAAAAACAATTAGAATTCTAGATAAATACAGAAAAATAATATATTGCTGTATGTTAAATCATGTTTCATCTCATTCTTCACACAAAAAGACTTTTAATCAGAAGATCAAAATGGTCCAGGAAAAGCAGGCAAATCGATTAAAAGTAATAATTTATTTGCTATGCCAGGCACAGCCTTACTGTGCTGATAAACCCAGTGAAGTGTGGCAGACAGTGTTTACAAGCCCCATGCTGAATAGATGCTGAACTCTGTGCTGCTATGTCTTCTGCAGAGATATTGACTTTTTCTTATACAAGTTACCATCTAGGCGAAGATGTCACATATCCTAATATTTTCATGGTAAATAACCGTCCCATACTCATTTTTAAGGCTGTGCTGTTTTGTCTTTTAGATATTTGTTTTCTTTATCAGATTTATCAATAACAAAGATAAGCCACCATTGTCATTTGTGTTGAGTGAGTTTTCGGGGCACTGTTAGTATCCTTCGGACCATTATGACATTAACATGACAATAGTGCACTTGGACTTTTGTTTTGCTTTTGTTGATTCCTTGGTTGGCTTGTTGCCTTTAATATTGCACATTATTCATTGGCTCTTGTTTTAGCTTTTGTTTTGTTGAGAGGAGAACGTATCTATATGATGGTTGTGGTGAGGTTCATTATCTTTTTATTGTATGCTGTTTAATCACATATTGGCGAACAGTCTTTGTTTGTCCTTTAGAAGGTCATGGGTTTTCTGTGTATAAGTGCATTACTGATGCAGAAGAGATTATGTGGCATTAAGGAGGTTTTTGGGGTCTCTATGCTTAGGGTATAACATTTTGACACTTCAATGTCCCCATATTTTTTGTTTTTCAATGGATCCGTTTCCTGGTCACATCTGAACCTGGATCAACCTCCCAAATGTCCAGCTGAAATCTCTCATTTTGGTTGTTGTTCCAAGTTACGTCCACCAACCAGATTGTTCCAAATTTAATAAATAAATTTATTAAATTTGATTTGCTTTAGTCTGGACCAATGCTACAAAAGGGGCAGTTTAGGATGGGTCCCCCTTTGTCCCATCTGTATCCTCCAGAATGTCGGGAGTTATGAAGTTGCAATGTCAGAATGTAAAATAACAATATCGAATAGATATTTGATGCCCAATTCCCTTCCCCTAAAAGACTATTACGATAGACAAAACTTGCGTGTTTTGGTGTGCGGCTCTATGGGCCGCAAATGAGAAGCATCAAATTAATTTTGTGTGGACGGTTCTGGAATGCAGATTGTGGAGAATTTTATTGGGCCCTTTAAGTCGAACTAGAAACTTCACCTGTCAAATATAATTCTATTTGCACATATTCAATCATCCTCCCTGCACAGTTAATATTATCCAGCAAGTTGCAGATTTACTTTGCTCCAAAATCTGAACCACCCTTTAAGTATCAAAGCTTTATGCACATCTCCCTACACCTAGAGGTGTTTTATATAACTGCTGCATAGCTAAATGTGGATTTGGATTTATTATAGGTCTTTTAGCAGATCAAGATCACTGGGGAGATTATACAATGATAACGACCAAAGCTATAATATATCAAGTGTCAGCCCATTACTGAGATTATTTTACTGATATACAGACTATCACATAAAGAAATAATGGGTCTCATCCAGTACAGATATGGTATGTTTCAGGAATGTTTCTAGGCACATTATTTCAATGCTCCCCCCCCACCACATCCCACACCCATCGCACAGATGGGAAAAAACTCCTTATACATTCTGAACCCCACCATAATTTTTTCCATGGATCATTTTGCAGAAGACATGCATTGTGACCGTAAGGCCAGTCCAGAGCACTGCCTGTATGATTGAAACGCTTCTTACCTCTCCCATTATGCAATAGAATTAAGGCAAATCCCAGAAGTTCGAGTTATTTGCAAGCATAGTGCGCACACAGGCGATTTCTGTATCCTACAAGAAATCTCCAAAATTATTAATTCTGGATCAAACTGAAAGGGGAGAACTCCGAATTTCTGATTTTCATTTAATTTATGTTTCTACTTTGTATTTCGATGACAGTTTCCATTGAAAATACTGCTTAGATATTAGAATTTGTTGAGCCATCGCTTCTTACATACATGACATGTCATCGTTACTATATGCTACACTTGCAGAAATGCTGCTGGGACTAATTGCACCTTGACACCAGTCGACTTAATTTATGGGCATCAACAATCAACAAGTAAACACATTTCACAGAACCTGAACACTGTACAGAATACTTTCTACAATTCCCAGTAACCTGTAAACTCTGCTTAATAAACAGTTCTGCTAGAATTATATACTGCGGTGTGCTGCCTGTGCTATCAAACTCTGCTCGTCATACAATGTCTTACAAAGTTTCATAGGAAACGTGTCTCCTTTTGATGCAATCACTTTGATGCATAAAATTAAGTAAATTAGAAAAACTGATTAAATTGCTCAGAAGACATTGATGCATGAAATCATTTTGGCTCATACATATTACTACGTTGTAATTGAGGTGATGAACACATTTAGCTTAGGGTTTTTATGGGGCACAAATGAATTACTTTATTTCATTTCTGTTTCTGTGTTGATTATAAGTGTATTCTGTTATTGGCAGATTGGAAGAGTTTGATGCAAATAATAGATCTGTCTGCTGGGAAGAAATGTGAATTAAATGAAATTCTCCAGAAGAATCAGGGTTTTTAAATACCCTAATCATCTTGTTTCAGACAGGGCTGTGTTTACAGTTGTGTACTGTCTAGATGACTGGGAATAAATATGCTTTATAGTAATAATAGTTCCTCCTGTTCCACACCCAGTCATTTCCCTGGACATATGGGCTGCTGACATAACCCAACAAATGCCATTAAAAGAAATATCCAAGAAAATCAGCTACAAGACGTCTTGTTTATGATGAGTCCTGTCCAGGACAGAACCACCTATATTGTATATGCAGTGCTTGGATTAGTTTACATCTATTTCCCTGAAAACAAAGGTTTGTGTGTGAATGTCCTAGGTTGTTGTATGGATATTTTCCTCTCTTACATCATCCTGTGTCCACATCTTCCTTCCTGCTTGGGTATTGTATGTGTTATTCAATGTAAATCCTCCTCCTTAACCTTAAGAGATTTACTAGAAGCTTTTTGGTGATTGTCTCATAAACCAGCAGCAGTTTGTCTGAAAACTTTTGAAGTCATCTTCCTATATGATCAGAAAATATATGAATGGAAGCAGAGGATGAAGGGGAGGTTGTGATCACTTGCAGACAAAAAAGACAATGGGATATTAATGTAGCAATAATACACATGATCATCGTTTGTAGGGTAGATATACTATTGTCAAAATCACTTATATACTATAAAAGCAACAAATAATAACATAATCTATATCATACATTCCATTATAAGCGACTTGTCTCATAGCCTGAGCTGGCTGTAGCTATAAATTCAGCATTACTGTATTCACAATGTAGTAAAAAAACATAAAAAATAAAAAAGCACTCCTAGTGTCATAGTCCAAATACTGGAAACATTCTTGTAACCATATTGCAAAAAAGTGCAGAGCATGTTAATATTTTGGAAACAGAGTAATTATCTTTCCATCTGCCAATAAAAGCTGTCCACCTGGCCTCTTTATTTCTGTTGACAATGCTGATATAACTCCTACTCATAAAGCTCGCTGTCTGGGTGTTACTCTTGATTCTGAATTGTCATTTAAGCCACACATACAATCTGTTTCTAAATCATGTTACATACATTTAAAAACATTTCCAACTCTCATTCATGCGTTAATCATATCCCGAATTGATTATTGCAATGCTCTCCTAATTGGGCTCCCACAATATTAAATTACCCCCATTCAGTCTATATGACATGCAGCAGCCAGACTATTCTTCTTTGCAAAATGCTCTTCTAGTGCTAGTCTACTTTGCCAGTCTCTACATAGGAGGCCTGTACTTTACAGAATTAAATACAAAATATTGTTGCTAACCTACAAAACCATCAATAACACTGCACCCACATATATATCCTCACTCAACTCATATATATAATAACACTGCACNCACATACATATCCTCACTCATCTCATATATATAATAACACTGCACCCACATATATATCCTCACTCATCTCATATATAACACTGCACCCACATACATATCCTCACTCATCTCATATATATATAATAACACTGCACCACATATATATCCTCACTCAACTCATATATATAATAACACTGCACCCACATACATATCCTCACTCATCTC
>JABWIB010007651.1:12640-23719 GCA_016617825.1 Platyplectrum ornatum
TCGGTTTTCTGTACATATTATATTTATCAAGAGGGTAAAGAACACTGTGTGTGTGAATTGGTGTGTTAATTAGATATAACATTAGACAGTTATATATGATCCACATCAGGGTTTGACAATTTTGTCTGAATTGAGATGAAAAATTTAGACACCAGGGCCTTAATGTACTAAACTGCGGGACTGGAAAAGTTGGGATGTTGCCCATAGCAACCATTTTGTTTCACACATTGGAGAATTTTAGCTTGAATCCAATTGGTTGCCATGGGCAACGTTCCCACTTTTCCAATGCCACCGACCTGGCACTGTTCTTGATGTTTTTCTCAATTGGAGACACTGNCTTTTTAATTATGCTTAATTTCATTTGTTTCTCTGCAGCCCGTGACGCTTTATCCGTCAAACACCCATTACTGAAGGTGCGACCGCTGTCACAAGCCACCAGAGCGTCCAGGGTGAAGGCTCGAGCCTGTTCTGGTAAGTGATTGATATGTAAGGGGCTATATCAGCCAATCGGGAGCAAGCTAACATTTCTGACAAAGCGCTATGTAAATGACAGGTATTGGTTAATGCGGGCAACACCCATCATTCTTCGTAGACACTTTAGTAAGTCTCCCACGCGTTTCGAGTCTTTTATGATTTGAGAAATTCTTTCTGATGTAAAGTAGTTTCGGATCGTCCGTATTCCATTCGTTGTCAGTATTATTGACCCATCCTGTTGGCTCCCGTCCCGTCTAGTTTTAGAAGTACAATATGCATTTGTATTTTCTTTATATTCGAAGTAATATGTTAAAGCTACGATCTCTGCATCAGCGCCGCGCTCCCCTCGTAATCATTAACCATGATTCTCCCAATCCGCGTCTCCCTTCACCAGAATACTTCAAAGAACAAGTGATGATTATCTGGTTATTGAATGTCTTTACACGCTGTCAGATACAGGAAATGAAGGCGATTGAAATGACATCCAAGGTCACCAGCAGCAGATACTCGCTACATCCTATTCAGACACCTCGGGTACACAGCAGAAGGTGTTTGTGTGTTCTCCCTGTGTCTGTGTGGTTGTGTATTTGGGGTGTATCTCTCCTCCCTGTGCGTCCCACACACCGACCGATTGCAATCAACATCGTTCCAGGACAGACCTCCTGCACCCACCAGCAGCAGACCCCCCGACATGACCAGGAATCCATCTCCCATATTAAACGTCTTTTCTCATATGCCGGCTCTGTGTTTCCCCGCATGTCTACCTCTGCTGGCTGGTGTAATGAAGGAAGTGTCGCAGCCGCATTGACGCTTCAGACAATCGCATTTTCCATGTGCTTATCAGAAACCCTCGCTGCGGGTAACACTCCAGTGACTGGCACGGCGATGTTAAATGACCCTGTTACCCATATTACCAGTTTACTCCAAGCCTCTCCCCTCCTTGTAGTCTCTGCTCCATAACCTGTGTATAATAATACCTAAGAGACAAAATAATACCTTTATAAGATCAGTCCATTCAATCATGTACTCTGTGGCACTATGGGGAATATGCTCCATTTCTTCCTTTACCTTAATATTCCTTTATTCAAATCCTTTACAGATCAGACACCTTATATGCCATCGCAGTCCTCGGGGTATATTTACTAAGCGGTGAGATTGAAAAGTGTGGATGTTGCCCATAGCAACCAATCAGATTCAAGCTCTGTTCATTTTACACTCTGGAGAATGTGAGCTTAAATCTGATTGGTTGCTATGGGCAACATCCGCACTTTTCAATCTCACCGCTTAGTAAATATACCCCCTCCACTTGCCCCCTATGTGCCATGGCAGCCATCCTTGTGTCCCCCATATGCCGTATTCCCCCTATATGCCAAAGTAACTGCGTCAGCCCCCAAATGGGATGGTGTGATCTGTTCCCCATCACTTCTCCCTATGAAAGCATTGCATTGTGTTCACGTTATTGGTGTGACCACGCCAGAGTATGAAAATAAGGGGGAAACAGGTGGATAGTTACACCTGGGCAAAAGCCATGTGACATTAAATTACTTATGTTGCAAACAGTATTAGAGTTGAGAGATGATGTTTCCAGCCCAAGTGTAATAACAGTGTAACAGTAACGCTGGTCAGTATCTGTGTGCAACATGCAACAATAAAGTATTCTCCCTGCATGCACACACTGACATTAATTTTATTCCCCCCCCCTGCAATTCAATGGAACTTTCCACCTGATCTCCTCTCTATCACTGGTGTGGATTGGTATAGTGGTTGTAGCATCTAATGGTTTATGTCCTTAGAGACGGGTGCTGCTGTGTTTCATGGTTGGGAGGGATGAAGATGAGGTGGTAAGGACAGCCCAGCACCAGGGAAGTTTTGAGGTCACTATACTTTTATTAAACCCCCGGTAATTGATGTCTGAGTTATCGCAGCGACGCTGCGCCGGCCAGAGCTGGCCTGAGCTTTTAGCAGCATGTAACGCGCAGGGAAGTAGCGGCAATCCTCCGGAGGCTCGCCATCCGCGAACCCTCTCCATTTTCTCTCTTTCAAGTCCTAATGCTGCTCCCGTGGAACAATGACGTTGACCTGCCCGTGTCCTGTGCTCGGGGAACGCAGGACTCCTTTTTTGTCTTCCCTTCACGGCCCCTCTCTGAAAAGGTGGCTCAGTCCTGTGTTCACACATTCATAGGGCGAACTCCCAGCGTGAGCGTCTTCTTCTTCTCCTTTCTATTGCACTGCTTGGTGACAGGAGCCGGCCCCAGCACTAGCCTGCCCGCACTGTGGAGTGAACCATTGTACAGGCTGTCGGGTGACGCGATGCACCTCATGACTCCAGTTATGTCTCTGAAGTTTACTTTTATCTTCTTACTCCTCACAGATAAAATGAAATACTTGTTTTCCTCACAACCATTAACCATTGCGTTTCACATGTACGTAGATGTATCGGGTCACTCTGCAGGACACATGTCTCTCTCTTTAAGTTGACGCATAAATGATTGAACGCCTTTGCACTTTGTTTGCAGTCTAACAGTGTTGCCTAATCATAAACGAACCCATAGGGAGAGAAATTAGTGTTATACAGTGTTATATCAGTGTCATTGGTGCGGAGTCACCTGGAATACTGTGATCAGTTCTGGTCATATCTCCAGAAGAACATAAATACATTATACACTGTGCAAAGAAGAGACACTAACATGTCACACACCATATAAAGACACACCAGAGGAACTACACATGTATAGCTTGGAGCAGAGAAGAGACACTAACATGTCACACACCATACACACACACACACACACCAGAGGAACTACACATGTATAGCTTGGAGCAGAGAGGCGACCGTAACATATCACCCAACATACAAAGACACACCAGAGGAACTACACATTTATATTTTCAAATATATGAAAAGGTGTAACCAGAGAGAGATATTGTTGTAAATATGAGTTGATGCAACACTTTAACATGTGTATATGCGAGGTAATGAGTGGTTAGTAGGTTTAGAGGAAATAACTTCACTAAAAAGGTAGTTGATGAATGTAATCGCCTCCCATTTGAGGTAGTTGTGGCTAACAGTACAACAAGCTAAACATGCTTGTAATGCATATATATATATATATATATATATATATATATATATCCCCTAAATTGGAACCAAAAAGGCCAGACCTGTGAACAGGAGGCATTTTCCTGTCGCTAGCATGCTTTTAACCATTGTGCTCATTTCAGTGCAAATCTTGTGCCCCAGGTGAGGCTGGTGCAAGATCTAGTGGTGGATGCAGAATGTACAGTATAGGCGTATCTTATCCATGGCTAGACCTCTGATCAGTTTTAAGAGAGCNCAGGTCTGACTGAAACCTTATGTTAGACTTACCTGGGACAGAGGCGAAATTTTAATAAGAAAATAAATAAATACAGTTACCGTGTTTCCCCGATTATAAGAAACTGTCTTATTGTTTTTTCAGGATAAAAAAATGCCATAGGGTTTATTTTCGGGTTAGGGCTTATTTTATTGACCTGCTTTTTTATCCAGTCATGCCCCCCAAGTGCTACTGACATTGACACCTCATTGTGATTTAGATAGGGCTTCATTATGGGGGAGGGCTTACTTTAGACAGTTTACTGTAAAATAGGATAGGGCTTATTATCAGGGTAGGTCCTATTATCAGGGAAACACGGTATATGATTTCTACACGTCCAGCTGATACAATTCAGAGTCTCCTTTTAAATAAGTTTTTAGGTGGAACTTATTGTACTAATATTACTCCTGTATTTTCCATTGGTAACACTGCTCCGTCTCATTCCATCGCAGTTGACCTAATTATCATTTATAAAGACTTATCATTATCATTTCTTAACAAAAAAAATCATCCACTGTTATCTCCAGGGTTGTCGTAATTGCATGATGTTATATTGAACCTTTCATATGGGGTGGGGGGGTCGTGCAGCCTTTCTGGGTTTTCCCCGGGTAAACGCATTGCATCCCATCAATGTCATTCTCCGAACGCCCCCCTGTACTTTGACGCTTCCTTTTTGTTCTTGTGTGACTTAGACTTTCTGCAGCCTGCGAAAGACCGGCCAGAAACGTCTGCGGTTCTTGCAAGGAGACTCGTGATTAGCGCCTTGGGAGTGCGAAGTACTCAGAGCAAGGCTGAAAGAGAGGCAGAACGCAAGAAGCTACAGGAAGCCAGAGGTGAGAGGAAGCAATTACATTATGCCGTCTCCACTGTTTTGTAGGATTTTGTTGTTAGCAGCCACAGACACTGTCAAACCCTATTAAATGTCCCCGTCTTCTCGCTGCATATGTACCGCCACTTATCCCTCTCTACACGGCTGACTGTGGATGAGCAAGTCTTATTAGTCGACCTGTGACGAGACTTTTGCAGTTGGATTCCAGACACCATTAATAGCGTGTTCTTTTAAAGTGACAAATCACAAGTGTGAAGCGCATTTAATACCCTAACCTCCATGCATCGATTAAGCCGTCTTCTCCAGCTTGTCATTATTAAATAACGTTGTGTCACGTTGGTATTTCGCTCGCGGCGGCCCCCAGGCTTTGCTATCGCTAGCTACAAGTCTCTGCATGCAGGAGATCAGTATAACGTCTGCGTCCTTTACCGTGTGTACATTACAGATTTCANAACAGGGGTAATGCCCCTGCGATCAGGCTGCAGTGTGTAGGTAGCACCCAGGTTTTGGTAATTGTTATTTAAGTGATTTTGCTNCTGTTATGTATTTGTCATTGTGAGTGAAACGCGTCGATGCGCCAGGGAACCCTTGACAACCGCAGCCTTCCAAAGAATGGTAGAGAAACTAAATATTAAGCTGAAATGTAATTCTGCGCAGCGGATTATTATTACAAAGGAAAACAACTTCATTCTTCTCATGATGTGCGCTTTCATGAATGTTTGTCTACACAAAACACTTAGAGCTGTCAAAGCGGCGAGAGTCTGGCACTGCCAGGTAAGTGATGTAATATGGAGGTTCAAGAACCCATAAACTCACCTATCTATCAGTCTTTCCATCTCGGCCCAATGTCCCGGCTACAAGCAGAACATGCAAGATTATTATTATTATTATTATTATTATTTATTATTATATTATTGTTATTATTTATTGTTATTTCTTGCATCCAGCAAATAACAAAAAAATGCATGTGTCTATATGTAACATGTTATGACGTTTTTTAAATACCGTCATGTCTGGGTATGCATGCCTGGCTCCTCTACATGTAGATTTCCAATGTGTCATTAGTCTTCAGTAATGTGTAACAGCACACAGGGTGTCCTGCCAGTGACAATNGTGATCTTCTGCATTGATANGCCACCTAGCTGTTACTGCTGGAACTGCAGCTTTTCCCAGTTAATGACAACATGGCGCGAAGCCGTATTAGTATGCTTTTAGGATAAATCCAGCGCCATGAGGGTATTTTAGAATCATTATTAAGTGTCACATCTGTAGTGTAGTAGCCAAATGCACAATTTACAGTAAATGTTAGATTCCAAGCAAAACTTCTAAATATTTGCAAATAAGTAAATTCGGGTGAAGGTCTATACCTTCGGGTCAGGAGGGAAATGCAAGGAGGATCTGAGGGGTGAGGGTTCTATAACTGTCCTATTATGGGAGCTCATTATTTCAGTGCATTATCATATCCTTTACCTAAGTAATAGGCAATAAGAGCTAAAGCAACTGCAGCAGCAGAATAAACAGGTGCCCTCTCCAGGTGATGAAATCCTATGCAGACCCCTCACCTACTATGTACGTCCTGGTTAGAGCTNCAGATAGACATAGATGTGACGCAGACTTTAAACCGTAACCTGCGGTGGGGTAAAGGTAATTATTTCATAGCATGGAGGCGGTATGCACAGAATAAACACTGATATGTTTCCCTCTACAGAGCGAAGGCATTTAGAAGTAAAGCAGCGAGAGGACGCCTGGGAGGGCCGGTGATGGCTCCTGCGTGGTCTATGTGCGAGAGGAACTACACTCACTCCGCTATGTCAGAATAAAGCGGTTGTTACAAGGAATAGACAATAGATGGTGAAGGCCCGGCGGAGGGAAGAGGGATGGAAGGGAGTGATCGGCACTGTTCAATTTACAACCATCACCCAAAGGAACTTGTTTTTGCTTTTAAGAAACACAGAGATTTTTTTTTTTATTATTATTATTTATTTGTTTTTATTTTTATTTTTTTTGTTTTAAAGCAATTTTACAATAGTACATTGCCAAACCATTCTCCTAAGAACTGGAAGCAAAATGAGCCTTCACAGCGGTATATTGATTTCCTGCCCGTCTGGTTTAAAATGTGTTTTACAGAAGACCCCCCTCAGCTTTTGGGTTTTCGCAGCGTTTTTTTTTTTTCCTTTTTTTTTGTTAAGTTGTGAAGTCCACAAAAGACTGCGAGTGGCTAAGACCAACCTGCCGTGTTCCCTAACGACACACAGTGAGCTCCAGTGGAAATCTCGGGTAACGCTCAAGTGATGAATTACCAGCTTTCTTAAAGGGCTTAATTATCATGAGCGAAATCACTGAAGTGAAAATGGTGCTGGACTGTGCGGCAGCCTGTGCGAAGGTCTGAACTCGCAGGCGTCTCTTCCCACTCGCTTCTGTCAGTCTTCTGTGTGTGTGTGTAAAATAACCTTTACAACCGGCGGCACAGAGCAGTCTTAGGTCGGACCGATCTAGCGGAAACAGGCAGTAGATTTCCTATGCGCTCTTGTACTGCCTCATTTATTTTATATGCATGTTGAGGAGTGTGGTTTCATGGACTTTGTTTTTTTTTCCAATTTTATTATTATAATTTTTTTTTATGCTTTTGGTTATTTTTTGTTTTTTTTTTATATTTTTCTTTTTGGACAAAAAAAGCAACTTTTGTACTTTTTCAAATATACAATATGTGGTACATAACCCTATAATATACCCATGTTTAGGGGGATATTGTGATTAAACAGAGAATAACTTCTTATAATATAATANGTTGGCAACTATTTGCCCCAGCTGCCTTTTAGTTTTATATTATCGTCATTCTAATGGGTGACAGCGACTATGGCAATAACCTGTTCAACAGTGATGCCGCGGACACCTCAAGATAATTTCATTACTTACTTCTCACCTGAGCTCTGTTCGTGCTCTTATCCTGCAAAGAACTGAACAATTAACCCTAACAGGGCCGGCAGGTTGCCCCCATAGCGTGAACACGCCACCCTACTATTGAATATCCCCCGGGTTGCTTTCCCTCCGCGACCTTTTCAGTGCAGCTATTAGACGTTAAGCACACAGGGTTATTCCATAATACTGGAAGAGTTACAATCTACCGACTTTAAGGTTTACGATATACACAAAATATGACATTTTTCATTTCATTGCATAACACTGGCAGCAGTAATAGTAGATGCTCTTACACTCTTAGTAGTTTATGTACTTCCTCAAATACAAGACTGGTCCCCAATTAGATTTTATTTGAATTATTAATGATCTGTAAAGCCTCTCATTTATACATGGNTCCTCAATATAAATAAAATATATAGTGTAATGACTTCCACAGAGCAGATGTAATGTGTTACATGGATCCAAGAACCTTCTGGAAGCCGCCTGGTGGTAATAATCATATGAAGAGAATACTGAAAATTAACGTTTCTTATACAAGATGCAATTCTTGAGGTTTGAAGGGGGTTGTGTGTTTGCTGCTGTTAATGAACCTTATTTCATTTTCCTTTTGCATCCTTCTGTTGACCAAACTGTAATGCTTGTATCTGACAATCTGATGACGAGCTACAGCTGCTCATATCTATTCACATGGATCGGAACCTGGAATTATTAGTATTTTATTTTGTGTCCGGGAGGATTCTGAAACCTTCTGCTATTTGGCCATAAATATGGTTAATTGTTATCATGTGTAATAATCTCATTTCAGCCATTTGCCGTCCTGTGTTTTTTAATTCTGTAATATTTAAATTACTGTTTCTTTACAGGTGTTTTTAATGAATGTGTTTTTTGTTTTTCATACTATGACAGTTTTTGAATGTCTCAAATGTTATTTTGTTTTTGCTATTAAACAAATGTGAAAGCCATTGTGACTAAGGATTTCTTTATTTTCTTTAAATATAATATATATATAATAAATGTGTATTTTTGACATCGATACAGCTGACCGCTAAATATCATCTGTATCTGTTTGAACATAGTACTCAGAAGAAAGGAAATGGATGGTTAGAATAGTGTAAGGAGAGGGATGGGTAAACAGGTTCCGCTTTCGGGGAGCCCTCTGCCGGCAATGATCCTGTGTCGTGGTTCTAGTGTATGTGACCTGTCANCGGTGAACCAATACCCTTCTGCTCAGTCTCATAGCTAACATGAGAAGGACTCTTATTTTGTTCTTGCAGCCTCCAACATCCCACAAAAGAGAATAAAAAGCATCTACCATACCTAGTAGCCATGACTTTGATCATCCTTTCGTTAGAGTGCTGTGGTCACCAAATGAACCAATTATAATTGCTTACACAATATTTCAATTCTAAAGGTTGCTTGGAGTAACCTATATAATAGTACTCAATCGTAAATGTTATATAGCATATATACAAGTGACACTCATATTGACTAGGTGATAACAGATAGAACAGGTGGGTTAGAGTGCCCTGTCGTCACGCTTACTCTAGGAGAGATACATAGGGATAAGTCCATGATACATTAGGAATAATGCCAATTAACCTGACACGGGGAGAACATACAAACTCCACACAAATAAGGTCTTGTCCAGGAACTGAACTCACAGCCTCAACGCTGTTTATTATGTGATTACACCCAATCCAGACCTTTCCAGCATCTTAGACCAGTGTCATAGATGTGAGGTGTTTTGGCATACAGTATAGAAACTGCTGACAGTCTATGTTCCCGTCTTCCATTCATAGAGGCTGGAATAGCATTATATACTTACCATTAAGAAGGTGTTTTCGCTACAGTGCTGCTGCTGCAAGTAGTGAAGGGCAGCGGCTTGGTCACTGCGTGTAAGATGAAAGGGGCTGACGTCACCCATTCATCTCATTCACTCTGGCCACAGACTGCTCCCGCTCTGAGTCATGAATGAAACTGGCCACATCAATTCATTACCCACTGCGGGTGCACTGTGGAGAATAAATGTCCCCATGTATATCAGGCATTTTCTATTTTGGGGGGAAAGCTATATGAGGACGCAGCGTTTAATCCATTGTCTATGAATGGACTTGCGTAGAGATGAATGTTATTAGGTCTGTATCCAGACGTATCAATTATAAACTAACACTCTTCTCTATCTGTGAAATGATATACAAGTGATATTTCTGAAGTTTACTATTACACCTCAATTTCAAGGCTGTTCTGTTGAGGGGACCTAACCATGAACTGTTATACTCCCTATATNATATATATATACTCATTGTGATTTGTATTTAGAATAAAAACACAACAGGAGCAATGTCCTGGAATCCTCATCACCCTCAGCACCACACATACAGATGTACATCATACAGCGGAGGCTCCTGTGCACCCAGTGGTTCAGTAAGACATAGGACATCTTCATGGGAAAGGAATGGTCGCATGACTGCCAGCCATCCATGTCTGGTTATGTATGGTTATGGAAGATTTTTTAAGAGGAGCTATAAACCAGAATTTGCAGTTATATAAAACTTGATGATACTCTGATACACACAGAGTTGGTTCTTGTGATTTAACTCTGTGTCTCAATTACAGGGTATTTAAGAGGGCAGAATATATCATTGCCAATAGAGACCAGAGAACACAACAACAACAATCACTCATCCATCACAAATATAAGTGAAAGTCTGTGGTTGGATTGACTGTGTGAACACAAGTTGGCAGTATTCCTGTCTGACTTGGATTATACAATAAAATGTCTTTCCCTGACCACCATCTCACTGAAGTTTTCATTGTGGTGCAGAAGAAAATTCTGACTCCGATCCTCCACATCGACTGTTTTGGCCAAACATATTGTAAACTACACGAAAATAAATGAAAAGATTGGAGAGGTAGAATATGGGGTGCACCAGGAAAATGAGAAAATAAGGCGGTAAAGATACAGAAGAATCGAGTTGGACGGTAGGGATCCATCNGTATCTTTCCTCACTGCTACTCTGTCCTCTGCTCCTCATTATNCAGCCTCCTAGTACTCACAGTCTATGGGCCAGATTCAGATCTTTACAACAAGTGTCAATTAGCTCGGCAATTTATATGTACATTCTACATTTTATCGGTACATCATGGGATTTTCTGTTCCCATAACCCTGTTCTCCAGTGAAAATTTGAATGTAAAGCTAAAGTGGAAATGAAAGAAGCAGAGAAGTTGGGGGGAGAATTTGTTTGAAAGAAGGACAAAGCAAATACACGCAGCAGATTTGGAACACAGGACCGGATCCAGATTGTGGAAAGTGCTGTGTTTTCTGCGGTCTATGTTTGGATATTGGCATGGTCACTACATTTCGTGAGCCCTATGTAAGTTGCGTAACCTGTGCAATTTACGTGATAGTGCATCTGGCACACACAAGGGCGGTGGTAGGGATTTACATTGTACATTATGGGCTGGACACACAGAACCAGAACACGGCAGGTAATGTCACTTGG
>JABWIB010007653.1:13587-23809 GCA_016617825.1 Platyplectrum ornatum
GAATGAACTCATGGAGTTCAACAGGACTGAATGAGAGAAATTAATTTGAAGACTTTTATCGCTTCCTATATCTTGATTGAAGTCCTGGTTCTCTGTCTCTCTCATTATACTTAGTAACCACTGTCTATCATGTATACATTTACCTTGATTTCTTTTTTCATCTTGTATACTTGACTATTGTACTTGTTCATGATACTTCTTGACGGTGTAAACATTTTATCCTTCCCCTTCACACTGATAAAATAAAATAGTTAAATAGCTTTAATCACAATTTCCATTATGATTTACTGTGATTTAAGATGTTGTTTGAGTATTAAACTGTGTATATGCCTGTTTTTATTTGGCTGGTTAATTGTAGCTTAATGAATTATTCCAATTATTTGGAATATAACCCTTAGTGATCTTGTGCATATATGTAACAGCGCACACACACACAATATGTGCACTATTCATATAAAAACATTTATTAGCCAAAGATCTTATTTCCTTTTTCTCTGACTATTGCTGTCACCTGATAATGCAGAGAGGGAAACCCCTTGCAGCTTATCCAAATACCTTCCTCAACTGCTGAAACTACAAGGGGAGGAAGCATTAAACTTCTGTCCCAGTTGTTTCATCGGGTGAGACAGAAATCAACTGGTCCCATTTACTAATCGCAAGTAATTGTTGAGCCCTGAATTTGCTGTTGCTCAGTAAAATTGTATAGATCATGTCGAGTTGCTCCTTCCAGTTGTTTTAAAACACTTTCCTCTCCTTTTGTTTGTTATAATGGCTTCAGTTTTGCCCTCTAGGTAAATTTAATGGATACCAATAATTGTTATGTTATATTAATTGTCTGGTGTGTGTAGTAACAGTGGCTGGTTGTATAGTGTTTCTAGTTATCCCTGCCATTGTTGCTTTTTTATGTTGATTCCATTTTGTTGTAACCACTACACTTGTTTTAGTTTATGTTAATATCCCTGTATATTATTTAATATTGTGTTGANTTTGTTTCACTACTTTGGTCTTTTGTTTTTTGACATATATGGATTGGCATGTGAAGAGCATACATACATCCTGTATAGTTTACATCCCTAACCTTAGCCCTTACACCTGCTTTGCTGGCTGAAGAAACACTGAATGGAAGCCTGTATCTTGAGGATCAATATTTTACCACTTTGGTCGTGTGGTGTTGGTGTATATTCTTTGTGTGTGTGTCCCACTTTTTCTCTGTATTGGTAGTTACCCCAGTGCTCATAACTCTTGAATTACTTGTTGTCTTCTCTTGACATTTTGGTCAGTTGTTGAGAGGATGTACTACAATATTTATTTTTGAGTGACAATTTTGGTCACTGTTTAAGCTGGGGAACAGTTTTAGAATAGATTTTTTGGCAGTTATTGTTTGCCATGTTTGCACAAAAATACAGGTACATTAATATCAGATTCCCCGCTGGCAGTGTTCATGTTATTAAGAAATCCGAATGATTTTTAAAGTGGTAGTATAGGATAATGATCGTTATGCCCATTTTAAGGGTGGTTTAACCCTTGATAAATACAGCAGTAGGTAGGGATTGATAATACACCCCAAGTGGCAGTTTTATCCATCTGCCCCTTAATAAATTTTGCCCATAGTCTTGTTTGGGAGCAACTGGAACAATATACAAATATACGATATGGAAAATTTTTTCTTGGTTTTTATGTGTTTTTANTTTTGTTCTCTCCTTGTCCTTTTATAAATCAAGCCAAATTGTGTTACATGTGTTTTGTGACTTCTTCCCATTCCAGTTTTAAAGTTCTCTTTTCTTTCACAGAAGATGCTTGCAAAGATAAAATGAGGTCGGGTTCCACCAAGGCCTAGAACTGTCCTATTAAGAACAGTTCTGCACAGGCAATATACGAATGGCCCAAGGAAGCTCACAAGTGGATTTTCAGGTTTTAAATGACCTGCGGCAGAAATTCCCTGAGGTGCCTGAAGTTGTTGTTTCTCGGTGCATGCAACAGGTTAGAAAGCCTCTTAAACTTATCTTTAATGGCTTGCATCCAATCTACTGTGTTAAGAAATGTTGTTTATTCCCATCTAACTAGTGGAACTCACTTGTCCACTTTGCTGTGAACAAATATGTATGTAGATACTATCTTAAACATTTATCATTTGTGTGAGAATGCAGCATTAATGAAACCAGAACCCCACCTTGTTCCAAGTAGCACAGAGAAAAGGGTAGTGTGTAAGGGCTTAGTTGAACCTTTACTTAACAATATAAATGCCTACATGTCTATGGATTCCCACACAGAATTTGTGATTGACTGTAGTAGATCCATTGGATAACAGCCATGTTCACTCATGCAATGAAGGCTCGCAGAGAGTACTTGTGCAATCCACTTGTGTAAGTTGCCTGTTGTTCAAGAGTCTGTATCTGGTCCAATATATTTATTGNTTAACATATCTATGTGATGTATTTGTATCAAATACAATGTTACATTTAATTGTGGTCATGCTATGTGTGTGAGAATTACACCTAAATATAGGATTAGTCAGATTGCTAAAACGTGCGCCCAACACTTGATTTTTTTGAGGATGGTGAGGTCAGAAGATGTACCTGAGAATTTCACTGTGTAAATGCTACACGATTCTTCAATTCTTGTATTGTTTCTTCTTNTTATTAATTAGATCTGTTCCAATACATTCTTCTCAAAATAACCAATTCCATCTTTTTTGTTTTCCAGAATAACAACAACCTGGATGCTTGCTGTGCAGTACTGTCACAAGAGAGTACAAAATATCTGTATGGTGAAGGTGACTTGACCTTTTCAGAGGACTCTGCTATTGGTTTAAGAAATCATATGACGTCCCTTAATTTGGATTTGCAGTCTCAATACCATGATGGCAGGGATGGAAGTAGAATGAATGGAAGCAGTAGGACTTTAACCCACAGTATAAGTGATGGGCACCTACAAGGGGGGCAGACCAACAATGAACTGTATCAACAAGAGCCGCAAACTGCACCTGCTAATGTGCCTTCCAACTTTAATGTGTTTGGAATGGCAAATTCAATTAATGCTTCAAACCCTGGCCACCAGTTTGGACTTCATTTAGGCAGCAAAAGCTCAGCAGGCTCACAAATGCCCAGGTTTAACCCAATCATGGTTACTTTGGCTCCAAATATCCAGTCTAACCGTAATACCCCAACATCTTTGCACATACATGGTGGACCNCCACCTGTACTTAACAGTCCTCATGGAAATTCTATCTATATTAGACCTTATATTACGTCTCANAATAGCACACCACGGCAAACACCGCATCAACCTGGCTGGATGTCTCAGATTCCCACACAAGTATATCAACCATCACAGTCCAATCCGTGGACTACTCTGCCTTCTTCATATACTCAGTCACATACCTCAGCACAGCCTAACCAGCAGGGTCACCAGACCTCTCACGTGTACATGCCCATCAGTTCCCCCACTACTCCTCAAGCACCAGTGCTTCATTCATCAGGTGGTAGCAGTCAACCTTCCAGCCAGTACAACATTCAAAATATCTCAACTGGTCCCAGGAAAAACCAGATTGAAATTAAACTTGAACCACCACAAAGAAGTAACTCGGCAATGTTGCGTTCCACAGGTTCTCGAAGTTCCACTAACCCTTCTTCTTTAAACAGTCAAACAAGGAACCAGCCAACTGTTTACATNGCAAATCCTGATGAGATGCTTAGCCGCAACCAACCTAAGGTCTATATTTCTGGTCCTGGTGGGGATGACCAGGTTGTNAGGAATCAGCCCACGCTCTTTATTTCAACCAACCCTGGTGCTGCAACCACAGCCAGGAATGTCTCTGGGCAAGTAAGCATGGGCCCTGCTTTTATCCACCATCATCCACCCAAAAGCAGAGCACTTGGAAACAACACCTCTGCAACTTCTCCTCGTGTGGTAGTGACTCAACCCAACACAAAGTATACGTTTAAAATAACAGTCTCCCCAAACAAACCACCTGCGGTATCTCCTGGGGTTGTGTCCCCAACATTTGAGCCTACAAACCTCCTTCCATTTGCAGAGTCAGAAGGCATCAATTTATCGGACCCTGTTTTGGCACACGATAGAGTAAATGATGCAAGGAAGCTAAGCATTGGCTCCGATGATGCTGCATATACACAAGGTAAAAAATATGATTATATTTGTTATATTGCGATTTAGGTTAAACCAGCCTGTACAAAATTGTCATTTTTTTTTTTTGTGTAACCAACCTTTGTTTTTGTGTAAGAACATCTTTACTGTTTTTTGTAGATAGAAACATTTTTATTCATGTTTACCACTTCTTTATTTCTTGCTTGTTACTGTTAATTATTGGCATTTTGAAGTCAAGTAAAGCTGGCCATCCACCAGAATTGATTATTGTCCTAATTATCATAAAAAAATTGGCATAATAACAATTCTTCATGCAAACATTTCCTTTTGTAGGTCCCAGAAAAGGGAACAATAGCAATGTNTTCTCTTGGTATGGACTAATTTGAATGACTTTCTTTAATGAAATTTCTCCACTTATCATGTTCTTCAATTCACTTATTTGTAGCAGATATAAGAATTAAAGTTTGGTATGTTGAGTTTTTTTTAATGAGTGTCTGTCAACCCCATAAATAACTTCAGATTACCTGTAAATAACTTCAGATTACCTGTAAAAAGCCAGGGTTTCCATGAAAAATTGCCTAGTTTCATGAAAGCCCCAGATTTTTGTAGGTAATCTAAACGGGGCATGCAGTTTGAATGGGATATAAACTACATATAATTGTAGTCATTTTTTCTGATGTGTACTGACTTCTACACAAATGTCCTTGAGCTCGGAGTTTTTCTTGAGCTTGAAGTAATTAAGGTGAAAGTCATTTTTAATATACAGCCTTCACCTGCTGAGTTTATTCATGATCTGAATTGTCTGAAAACGTANCTGGATTAAACCATTACCTGACACAAGTTGTGACAGGAGGCACCCTGTTCTGTAGCACTAGTTGCCACAGGATATAACTTATCCTGAGTTATTCCAATGTAGCTCCTACACACTTCAGTATAGGAGTTCCGTTCATTGGTTAGCAATGCACACCATTGAACATTCAATACCCTTTTATATGCAGTGATAATGGCAGGGGTTTATTACTTTTCCTAACAAGCCTCTGTCCAGGCCTGGAGTTGAAAAATTTTATGCTATTAATTTCTTTCTCTAAAGTTGGCGATTCTGACCCTGGCGGTAGGAGGCACGGGGCTGCAGTACTGGTCTCCAGTAAAGAAATGAGGCTTGATGGATAACCGATAAAGCCTGCACATCCTAAAAAAGTTCTTGGTCTTAAGGCACTAGATATTTTAGTAGCCACTATATTGTACTGCACGGATTTGTTATTTCTGCACCCACCACCCTGGCTCTAAAACACAACACCAGAAGAGATCCATGATCTCAACTGGACCACCAGGCGTGTGGAGATAACATTTATTTGTGCTGTGTTCAGATTGCCTGCGGCCAAAAAAGCCGCAGGAAAAGCCGTCGCTGCTAAAAGCAACACAGGAAATGCCGGCTTCACAGTGAAGCCAGCGTCCTGCGAGAAGGGGAGGGGACCTAAAAAGACTGTGATCGTAATGATCGCCTCCCTTCATACGCGCTGAAGCCGGCTTCAGCGCGTTCAGATTGCTTTAAGAACGGCGGCGTGCCGCCGAAAAGCCTTCTTTTTCGGTGGCTTTAGAATCCGCCGATCGTTAGGCACCGTTTTGAAAAGGCATCGTTCAGATTGCTTTCTAACGGCGCCTTTTCCACTACAGCCGTCGTTTTCATTTTAGGCAATCCAAACGGGGTATTAGTTTGCATATGTGTTGGGAGTCAATCCTTGGAGCACTGGATGGCATGGTGATGCATCAATATATGCACACTCTTTATTTCAGCAGCAGTGCCTATTTAACCATGATGGGTTCAGCTATTCTTCATCGCTTGTCCTCTTAAACATAAAATTGCTGTGTGTAAAACAGATTCCAGTGAATGCCTTCATGAACACAGTTTTTATTATTTTATTTTATTATTTTATTAACTTTTTACCTTTTACTTTAAAAATTTACTTTTCCTTAAAGCCATTTTCCTATTGACCTTTCCATACTATATTCCTGCTGTATTTTCATGTCTAAAGCACCCTATCCTGATATGTCTGGTCAGTAGACGCACACCACTGCCCTCCAAATATTTGTCAAGAAATTTCATTTCCCATACTTTAGCAATAGCATTAGTAAACATTAATATGCTACACTGTATAACAATATAGCATGTTTTAACCTGTCCACAATGTATCAAGTGACTTGGGTTCTCTCTGCTTTTATTACAGAACCAAAATAGCTTTTAAAACATAGGATTTTGTCACATTCCAGTACAGCATGGCATGTGTAGACACATTGTTATAACCATAAACATTGATGTAACAGACAAAAAGTTTAAGAGCCACAAAGCATACCTCCTACAAAGCATGTATTTGCCACCCCGNCATTCACTTCACTTTTTAAAAATAACTTCTCCATCCATCAATGTTATCCCAGACACCAAGTACAAAATCTCTGCTTTTTGGATTGGTTGTTTGGCATCTAATACAGAACTCCGCAAATACAGAACGCAAACTTTTACTAAAATTTACAAAATTTACTAAACTGTGGGATTGGAAAAAATGGGGTTGTTGCCCATAGCAACCAATCAGATTTGATCTTGCATTCTCCAGTGTATGAAATTAAACTGAGAGCTTGAATCTGACTAGTTATGCTATGGGCAACTTCCCCACTTTTTCCAATCCCACAGTTTAGTAAATTTAGACCCAGGTGAATGTTATGCAGAAATTTTATCCTGTTTCTAGATTGTCATGGGGCATTGGTTGCATAACAGTATGCCAGTATGCCACCCTGCATCCGCATGCTGAAAATTCTGTGGGGAAGCTAAAACTACCACCATTGCGATTCTGGGAGCTCACCGTAACAGAAATAGCTGTCTGGAATGGAGATGTTATCAATGTTCTATTAAAAATAAATACCTGGTGTAATGCTGTTACCCAAGTTATTTATATATTTTGCAGCTTTACTGGTACATCAAAAGGCAAGAATGGAGCGACTTCACAGAGAACTTGATGTGCAAAAGAAAAAGCTGAACAAACTTAAAACCGAGGTTAATGAAATGGAAAATAATCTGACCCGGAGACGCCTGAATAGGTCAAATTCTGTATCCCAAATTCCATCAGTAAGTTTTTGCATTCATTTTATGTCAAATAGCAAATTGTTTGTTTTGCTGGGTACATGCTTTGTTTTCACTCTCAGGATCTAGAGTTCATTGTATAAAGCTGGCCATCCAATAGAACAATTTTAGTCCAAATCCACAATTTTTGTGTGTTTGTGGCCAGCTAACAAAAAAAAAATTAATATATGGGGGGTGGGGCCTTGTTTATCGGTGCCAATATCCACCAGAACAATATTGTGCCCTTTGTGCTTGTGAGTAAATGATTGGAGAAACATATCCATTACTTTTTATTTATTTTTCCTAACATTTTCCCATAACTATGTTTCATTGTTTATTTTTTTTTTTTAAAGCTGGAAGAAATGCAACAGTTAAGGAGCTGCAACAGACAGCTGCAAATCGACATAGACTGTCTCACTAAAGAAATAGACCTTTTTCAGGCAAGAGGTGAGTTCTTTGCATTTGGGCAGCAACACAGGCATTTTATTTCTTCATTTAAAAAAAAATATATATTTTTTTTACATAATTTACATGTGTTTGAAATGTTATTTGTTCACTTAATATATTAAAAACCTGAAAATGTCTGAATTATCTATAGAATTGATGAATACAGAGAATAAATTAATAGTTTGAGATATACCTTAGTTACTGTTTTTTTTTTTGTTTTTTTTTTATGGCAGTCAGAGGTCTGATGCTTTATATTTTACNGTTGATGGTTATTTAAACTGTACAGTAGTCAATTTAATAATCTGAACAGGGATTTTATTATTTTGTAACTGCCTAAGCTATCTTGGTTATTTAGATTTCATATTCTGTTAACAATTACATTGAATAAATGCTTCTTTATTTTAGGGCCACATTTTGATCCCAGTGCTATTCATAATTTTTATGATAACATTGGCTTTCTAGGCCCTGTGCCACCAAAGCCTAAAGGTACAGCATCTATTGGTAAGTTGAATACCAATACACCTATAGTGTTGTAAAATCTAATTTTTAGTGGTCATACCATGCTGCGGCTTGTGTCATTGGTTGATGTAGAAAAATAGTTTTTAGCCTTCTGACGAGACATGTATGCATGGGAAACAGACATTTGCAAATATCTTACAAAGAGAAGGCACCATGCAAACAAAAAATATAAATCACACCTGAAGGGCAACTACTAAAGAAGAATCTGAAGTCCTCCATTAGCACATATTAGCGCTAATGGGTTTTTACAGAAGAGAGTAGGTTTGATTGAGAACGTATGTAAATATATAACATCAGCAAATGTGCATTTTGCCACTCTTGCTTTAAATAGGTTTAATACTTATTATATAAGTAGACTAATTTTCTAGTGTCCCTGCCTGTTCACATTTAGGGGGAAATTCACAAAACTCGAGTTTGGGCAACCCGCGGCTGCGAGTTTATCGCAGCCGCGAGATTACAAGTACGCAGGCGCGAGTTCACCGCGTCTGCATTCAACAACATGCCCAAACTCGAGTTTTGTGAATTTCCCCCCTAGTGTGTGTTTCACATCACAACTCACCAGGAAATGTTCACACATTACATTTTAGCTCTCTGCAGTTTCCAAAGTCCTAAAATACAGCACAGCCCAAACCCAGATACTTGATATACTGTTTTCCATTTAGTGCCTTATGGAAGACTTCTGGCACACACAAGTAAATGTGGAGCCAATGTGTTTTTTTCCCTTCTTTTTCCTCTTAACTGTAGTTTTATTTTTGGAACGATGCTCCGCATGATACAAATGTCTATAAACACTTGAAATCAATTGTTTAGCTATAATTAACCATGCCAGTATTGACATGTCAATTGTATTCCAGATTTCTTGCAATAATTATTTTCTTCCACTTGGAAAAGGTGTGACCCTGTGCATGCGTTCTATGAAATGAGCATCAGAATCTTTCTGTACAACTACCAATTGTTCACTANTTACTTAATTAAATTATTAATTACACTTTTAGTATCATTCCTCATGTGCCCTTTTTACGTTGAGTTTCTGCCAGATTTTGTCAGATTAAATAGGGAGCAAATTATAAGCCTTTTTGAAACATTCTTTGCTATAACTGTGTTAAACCAATACTAGAGAAATGTATTTTAACTTCCTTTTCCCCCCTCTTTTCCTAGAACAAAGGTCCACTGTCAAAACCCCAAAGAATGTCCCAGACACGGAAGAGGATGAGGGATCTCAGTGGAATTGCACTGCATGTACTTTTCTAAACCACCCTGCCTTAAACCGTTGTGAACAGTGCGACATGCCCAGGCATTACTGAGCCAGTAGGTCTATATACATTTAGCCATTGGAAATGCAAGGAAAGAGTTGAACACACCTATTCTAAATGATAGGAGTAAGGAAGTCAGAAAGTGTCGCCTCTGATTGTTTACTTCTGGTAAACGTCAGCCCACAGAATAATACCTCAAAGTTCTATTGTGTGCAGTTGGGCTTTNGCCTCTCTTAAAATCTTTGATCAGTGTATAACTGAGATTCCTTGTCCCAACTGCCACCTGTACCATGTACAGTATTAACCTTTTAAGAAGAATTCTCACTGTGCCCAGAGTTATGGGCTCTTTCTACTCTCTGCAAAACTTACTGGAGTGTTTTGGATATTCAAAGGAGAATTAAATTGTGACAGCTGGGTCAGCTTTTTATTTCTCCATAAGACAAAGAACACTAAATACAGATGAACTGCAACAAGCGCTGGCCTGTTGCCTCCAGATGAACAGAGAAAGGACTTTGCAGTTCATTGGCTTAAGTGCCTCTTGGGAAACTCCCATGACTTGTGAAACCAGCATCAGTACAATCAAGTTTAAGAAAAAAAATAAAAAGGACAAAAAAAAAAAGAATTTAAAACTGCATGCATTGTCTTTTACGATACAGTGAAATTACCCACAGCTTTTTCATTTTGTACATAGCTCTAAAGCCTGCTTGTTTTTGTTTTTAATGTTCTCACCTTTATTAATTTCCTGTACTTCTGTATGTATAGTGTAATCAGGTTTTGTTAGTGCTTT
>JABWIB010007656.1:10004-20511 GCA_016617825.1 Platyplectrum ornatum
GTATATTTAGTTGCGAGTTTGCAGTGAGATTGGAAAGTGGGGATGTTGCCCATAGCAACCAATCAAATTCGAGTTCACATTCTCCAGTGTGTAAAATAAAACTGAGAGCTTGAATCTGATTGGTCGCTATGGGCAACATCACCACTTTCCAATCTCACTGCAAACTCGCAGCTTAGTAAATATACCCCTATGTCCGCAAAATGCCAACCCTTTTTAAGTACAAGATTTGTGGGAGTCAGGATATTGTGGATAACTTTCTGGATACAGAACATATATGCAATGCAGTTTGCATTCTGCCCTGGATTCAGCACAAGTTTCCTTGGNATAGGTGGGACTGAAGTCGTCATATCCTGCACATCCTTAGTTACGAATGGAGCTTGAGGCAATCATTTCCATTAAATGGGGACATTTGTCAGCTCTTCAGGAAATTCTGGGAGAGTCGGCAACCCTGGTCAACATCATAAAAACATTAAAACATTAAGCGTGATGGCAGATTCCAGCTGAAATGGCACATAAGTACTATATAGCAGGCAGCAGATAGAGGAAGTGACACAACTCAAGTTGCAAATATATACTATTTACCAATAGTAGCCTTTGATTATAGCTAATTATACACACATTAATACATTTTTTACACTAAGGTTATCTTAGTTTAATCATTTTTTAATGTTGTGAGGCCCCAATTTGTAGTAACATTGTTACAATAGATCCTGGACATGTGCAGAGTGACTGGCATCCTGCAGGCCATCCTCTGCACTGTGCATGTACCAGATAAATGGTGGGCATTCACCCCGTCCTCCTTGCTATGGGTCTGCTTTTATCTGCTTGCACAGAAAACTGATCCCTCCTGGAAGGAATAAATATTTAGACGCTATAATCTGACTAAGTNTGGATGAACTCTTGAAGCATCCAGGAATAAAACCGTTTCCTGGGAACATAAAAAGACAGAAGGNAGCGCTATTAGAATATTGAGAAATGATTGTTATTAAAGACTATTCATTCTAATATTGTCACAGTTTGCTAATGATTTTCAATACACCTTTAACTACCAAATGTCTGGGGGGTACTATTTACCTGGGCCCAGGGCTTCCAGGGGGCCCATAATTGTGATGTTGTTGCTTTCCATTTTTTTTTAACTCTTTACTGAGCGTGATCTGCAGTGAGAGACGCTCTTATGGGAGAAAGACCAGTCTGTAGCCCATCACTGNATTCTGCTAGGAACACATTCAAGGAGGCACAGACATGCCACCAATGATATTAAAACACCTACAGCAATGGCAGCAGCAGATGTAAGGGGACCCCAGGAAGTTACTGAACCAGAGCCCAGAACTTGGCAGCCACAAAGCCACCTTAAGTGTGGATGTGCCTCCATCCCCTATTAGCATAGCAAAGAAGTACCTAATGCCTCCCACTGTAGTTTATCTATGCATGCCCCTGTAAACTTATCTCCTTGCAGATGGAAATGTGCATGCATATTGATCACTACACCCAATTTATGGAAGATGCATTTGTAAATCGGTGTAATGCGGTAGTCTGGATCAGGTTCAATAAGATTTATAATTTCATATAATTAAGACATTTTTACTATGAGAGGAGATGTAAAAGTTCCTATGTGGTTTGCCAGATCACATTTGCCTGTGGTCTACATTATTAGAGTTTTCCTCTTATGCAAGAGAAGGCTCTTTTTAATTTACAGATTTAACACAATGAGCCAGAGTTTGGGAGTAGGTGCAGGTGTAAAAGCGATATGTGGCAAGAAATATAAATTCAATTGTACCCCTAACATTTCAACATGGTGTTCCTAAGGTGTACATTTACACCTGAATAACTCTTACTATCAAATGGACAGAATGAGGCCATTGAGCTTAAACATATTACTTAAGTAATAGAAAAAACTTTTCAGATTTACTACAGGAAATGAATAAAACTTCTTATGTAATCATTATCTCGATAAGTGCATGTGTAGATCCTCACTACCCTTTTAAATTGGAATTTGTCTGTTCAGTGAAATCACATTGATTCTTAATCTTGTATACACCTGAAACAGCTGAGCAGAATCTGTTTAAATCATCCATCTGCTGGAACACTGTGTTTTCTAAGGAAATTGCTTATGGTAAAGAAATGCGTCAGCTCTATCCTGCCAATATTCATGATCTGGAATCTGAGATACGCAAGACGTCTTGACGTGATGTGGTGGATAAGATGAACATGAAGCATACAGTCAGGTGCATAAATATCGGGGCATCGGAACAGTTTTTATATTTTGGCCTCTATACACCACCACAATGCATTTGTTTTGTCTTCATCAGGTGAAATGCATGCTCAATCAGATCCAGGTCAGGTGACTGACTTGGAAGTCACATAATTAATAAATACAAGGGAACCAGTTCCATTGGCAGCCATACATGCCCAAGNCACCACCACCAACATGCTTCACTGATGANGTGGTTTGTTTTGGATCATTAGCAGTTCCTTTCCTTCTCCATACTCTTCACTTCCCATTACTCTGGTACAAGTTGATCTTTATCTCACCTGCCCATAGGATGTTCCAGAACTGTAATGGCTTCTGTAGATGTTGTTTGGCAAACTCTAAACTAGTTTTCCTATTTTTGTGGTTCACAAGTGATTTACATTTTGTGGTGAACCCTCCATATTCACTCTGGTGAAGTCTTCTCTTGTTTGTTGACTTTGACACATACTTACCTCCTACCTCCTGNAGGTTCTTGATTTGGCCAACTGTTGTGAAGGGGTTTTTCTTCACCAGGGAAACAAATCTTCTGTTGTCCACTAAAGTTGTTTTCCATGGTCTTCTGGGTCTTTTGGTGTTGCTGAGCTTTCCCGTGCATTCTTTATTTTCAAGAATGTTCAAACAGTAGATATGGTCACACTGAATGTTTTAGCTATCTGTCTGATGCGTTTGTTTTGATTTTTAAACCTAATGATGGCTTTCTTCACTGATGGATCTCATATTGAAAGTCGACAGCAACAGATTCCAAATGCAAATATCACACCTAGAATCAATTCCAGACCTTCTTAATGTAAGATCTGCTTAATTGATGATGATGATGATGAATTGATGAAATAATGAGGGAATAGACCACACCTGTCCATGAAATAGCTTGTCAGTCAATAGTCCCATTACTTTTGATGCCTTAAAAAGTGGTAAACCTACACGGTTCACCTGATTTGGATTTAAATACCCACAAATTAAAGCCTGCAGTTAAAGCACATCTTGTTTGTTTCATTTAAAATACATTGTGGTGTCCTAATATATATGCACCTTATTTTATGTCGAGTACACTGGGTGGGAGAGGAAATCTATAAAGAATGTACAGTTAGGCCATTCCATATTTCCACAACTGACTAGATGGGTCACATGGCTCTTACCAGCTGTAACTTTCTTATAAGGCTTATTGTAACCCCTTATGTGAGTGACTTACCCTTCCATGTACCAGATCCTACATTGGAAGCAATCAAGGTCTGGATCTAGTTTAAAGCATTAATCGACTAACATTCCAGAACATTCTTTCAAGATGGTAACCAAGCATGTGCTCCTCCATCATGGCAAGGACCTTACACAGAAGACCTTAAAGTATTCCAAGCCAGTTGTTTGACGAGAATGTGATTGACTTTCCCTTCCTTCTCTTTGTCTTCTGGTTTGTGTACAGGCATTCTGTAAAGGTGCACTGACAGCCCCATAAAATACTTTTTCAGATGATACTTCCATGTTACCTGTGGCACGCACATCAAAATCCAATGTCTGGTAGCCTTAAAATTACCACCATCAAAATTGCTGTAGACATTCCATGCTGTAAGATACAGTACGTTATTGTCTCTTCTGAGCTGGACTGAGTATATTTACATCTAATCTCTGTTCTTTGTTTGCTAACCATTAACTACATCATTTTGCTGTTTGCTGACCTTATTTTCATTGTATTTTGGGAGCCTTAAGGTGGCCATCCACAGGACAATTTTTACCCTAAACCCACGATTGTTGTGGGTTTAGGGTAAAAATCTGCCTGTGGATGGCCTTGTAAAAAAAAAAATGAAACGGAGATAAAACGCAGAAAAACCTAAACAATTGTCATGGGTTTAGGGTAAAAATCGACCTGTGGATGGCATCGTAAAAAAAAAAAAGAAACAGCGATAAAACGCTGAAAAACCTAAACAAGCGATATCGTTGATCAATCAGATTTTCCGATTGATCGTTGATGATCGCTTGTTTAAAAAAAAGAAAAAAAAGAAAATACCTGTAAAAATAAATAAATAAAACATATATGGCGCCGTCACGCATGCAGCGTCTCTCCGTACAAGACGGAGATGACAGGCCATCGCAAGAAGGTCCAGTGCCCTGCGAAGACCCCAGGAATGTAAGCATGTTTTATTTTTTTAACAGGTCTTTTTATTTTTTCTTGGTCACCATGAGAACAACATCGTTCTTGTGAATGGCCCGCAGACGGGGCAATTTTCCCTAGGGAAAATCACCCCGTTTGTTGATGCACGAGACATAGTTCTCATGGACGGCCAGCTTTACTAGTAGTTTTATATTGGGATTTCTGTATGACATGAAGCTTTAAGTGATTACTTTCATCTTTTTCATCTTTTATCTTTCCCTATACCTTCAAACAACTCAGCTTAACATTTTATTAATGTATTTTACCACAGTAGTTACACCCTAGATATACACTTTAGACACATCCGAATCCATCAATTGCTCAGTGAATTTCACAGATTCATAGTGATTAATTAAAATATCCTCCACATGTGCTTGAATAACTTGAGCAATCGAGCAGAAAACACTGTATTAGATCGTAACTTGATAACAGTTGGTCTACTTCTCCAGTCTAACAGGTGTATTTGCTAATGGTTTTCTATGACCAAAAGACATCTTAAATTATAAATGCACCAATTATTGGTGCATGTCATAGTTTCTATAGCGTTTTTTGACCTTCCACACTTCTGCCATACATACAGTTTTATTTCACAGCCTGAGGCTTCGAACCATATTCTGACTGGATCAAATTATCTGTAAATAATTGTGCGTGGGCGTATAATGTCCTGGTCAGAAATGTTGTCAGCAGTAACTGCGTTCTTAATATGAGTTAATTACTGTAAGTAGCTGGTGTATTAGTTGAATGTAATTTGTCTGTTTCAAACTTCCTGGATCCTGAAAAACACATTTGGAATTTTAATTAAAGATATTTTAACTAGAAGAAGAAATGGTCACTGTAAAATGTTGCTCACTTTTTTCCTGGTGATGCACTTGTGCAAAATTGTATGACAAAAATACTTTTGACCAGTAGGACACATACCTGTACCATAATGTGCTATATTACATGAATATCACGTTATTCACACTAGTGCTATATGTAGATGAGACCTAAAAATCTAAGAAGTAGTAGAAGGCTCTACTGAATCCTGGTTTTGTTCTAAGATTGGGGCCAAGCTAGCAAGTTACATCTTTGATCATTGTCCAAAATGTGAAATGCAACGTCTCAATTTCCAGTCCTATCCCTGACCAATGCGCAGCACAAAGATGACGTCACTGGGAGACCGCTGATGCTCGTGTGCGCCATGCACAAGACAGACTGACATGGATACAGCTAATTGGTGAGTACAGCAAAGAAAGATGTGTAGTAGAACGCGAGGGCATGCGTATAGACTGGAGGGTGGTAGGTTCAGGGGAAATGTGCGAAAGAATTATTTTACTGAAAGGGTAGTGGATAAGTGGAATAGCCTCCCATAAGAAGTAGTGGAGCCTAATACTGCAAAACAAGCATGCTTGGGATAAATATAAGGGTATTTTGAGTCTCAAACAAAATAGCGATTAAATTTGGGTTGGTATAGTTTTAAATACACAATGGGACAGACTGGATGGACCATGTGGCTCTTATCTGCCGTCACTTTCTATGTTTCTATGTATTAGCTAGTAGTTAGTTTGAGCAATGGAGAATTCACTATGTCCTTCTCTGTGTAACCTGCAACATGTGAGAGATACTGTCAAGCCCTTGAGGAAAGCATGGGAGGCTGAAACAGCTGTCGGGCTGGGCTATATCAGACTACACACACCTAGGAATCTCCCTTGAAAGGTGGAACGCCTATACTCGTGGAAGGGTGAAGTACATACCATCANATTACCATTCTATGGCACAGATTAAGATTGCTGGGATGAAGAAATTTGGCATACTATAAGGAATAAGTTTCACCTTCAGTGATTGGGAATTATTTATGAACTTTTTATGGACATATGTGGATGGACTGTGATTTTCACTATGGCATTGGTGAAGGATTTTTTTTCTCTTNTTTCTTTTTTTGATGAGTTTGGATTATTTCGGACATTTATTTTGTGAATGACCTTGTGATGGAAATCGCAGTCAAGAGAATCATTTTTGTATGTGATGGACACAATAAAAATGAATTTTATGAAATAATGACAGTGTGCTGACTGGAGTATCAAATATGGTTCACTCCTTAGGAATATTTCAATAGAGTCAAGCACCTAAAGTTGAATATATCAAAGTGAGTGCATTTCAGGTCATGGACCTTATCATGAACACTTGTATATATATCTGGTATATATACCAGATGAGTCCTATAGGTCTCTGACATTAGGTCTGTCCTGCTTGAATTAATACAGTTCATAAAAATGCCATTACTCAACATGTACCTGTTAAATCAGCTCCTGCAAAGCCTACAAGATACCAGCATCCTTTCTCTGGTTTTAGGGTTAATAATAATATGTAATATGAAGTGAACATGTTATTGAAGTATGAAGATTTGAATATAATAGGTGGCGCTAGAGTCCTAAACCTCTTATAGTGTGTGGAGTATAACAAAAGAAGCAATTAAATTGAGCAGGCTGTGCTTCCTCTGTGAAAAAAGAATAAAATCACACAATATTCACAAATTCGTGTACAGTATTTACATATATTAAGATATGTGGATACCTGTATATAGCGATTGGTTCATTGAGGNAATGTATTTTCAGCAGGGAAGATGGAAGATGAATGTATATNATCATCAGCAACATGATGTTTCTGNATAGTAGCTGGAGATGGGGAGAATGAGACAGGAGTGTGAAGGCGGGGGTGTCCTGAAGCTCAGGATTAAAGTCTAAAATATACTATTCCACGTTTTATGATAAGTGTATCTTTGTATCCCCAGTATTTACATTGTGGAATGAATTAATATACTGATCTTATTTCCAAAATATGTATTATTTCCGCTTATTTTTTCACCTTATATGAAATATATTCAGATATTATCCAAAATACAGTTGTAGACATTTTACAATTCAATTTATTCTGATATTAGTGAATGTGAACTTACAACTGACACACAACAATCTAGTTAAGACAATTGTGGTAGTATTTAACCTTCCAAATACAGGTATGGTAATACTCTTTATTGTGCTGGGTGTTGAACTTGTAGATAAAAAAATATATAATTGTATTTATTGGAAGGCTTATTTAATGTACGACTATATTTTTACTACCGTACATTCACACTGTCAATCAAGTGTCTGCACAATCGCTGGGGAATGTAACTGGGAACATAGCTGTATTGTGCTTGGCTGTACGTCTGTATGCAATCTGTCATACATAAGGACTCCGAGTTTCAGATGCGTTTGCTTCTGTTTTGCATCTCAGCATTTAATACGTTGTGTAGGGTTTTCCAGAACACAAGATGCATTTCGCCTTTAGGTCTGGATCAAGATGTATATTGATATGTTATTTTCCACCCGTCAATCATAATACACTGGGATTGTTTATAAATGTGCACACGCAGTTACAGCAATATTTATTATGCGAATAAAGAATGCAAGAAAGGCAGAAAAATGTGTTCTAATTCGTTTTATAGAAATGTAAACAAACTTATTAGGAAGAATGAGCGTATGGTGTTCAAGAGATACCACATGTTATTACATATGTTAACATTTGGTTTTAACTAACTGCAGAAATATTCTAATGATTTTGCAGCACTGTGGTTTTTTTTAAGGCTACCCTCAATAAAAGATACCAGAAAACATAATGTATATACCTTACAAACGGAAGTTCTGTGTGCAAGTATTGGTGCATAAACATAGCTGTGTAGTTTGTAAGCGTATATTACTTTTTCCAATGGGTATATTAAAAAAAACCCTATAGTTTTGACACAAGTATGTGAAGCAGGGGTATAATATGACAAGCTCAGGTCCCATCGCAAGGAGGCGGGGCCTGTGTCTTGATGGGAGGGGCTGGACCACAGCAATTTAGGTAAAACTGTCTGACTGACAATTTAAAACTATATAGGAGTGCTAAGCGCTGTTTAGAAATATGCAGCTGTTATGTCAGGGCTGTTCACCTTTAGCTTCTCCCTCCTGGGAAAAATCAAGAGTTGGCAGTATGGTTTGTTGTGATTTATGCAAATCAAGCCCAAAGCCCTGCCCCTTGTGTGCAAAACCCATACAGTTGCTATGAATGGGCGGATGTGATCAAACCTCAGCCATTCATAGTACAGAACATGAATTTATTTAAATGGGGGCGTTAATTGATTTTGGGCCGAAATATTGAATTAAGATTAAGGATTAACATAACGTAGAAGTTTTTGGTGAACCAGGTACCCCAATAGCAGATGGAATGCTCGGGGTGTCAGCAGAAACCATAGAGGTCAAAACCCGCCTAGACCTCTTGACCTTTTCTTACCTGGTACAGCAAGCACTCGACCCATCATGCGTTGACCACCACAGAACCTGGAAGGTGGTCACCATCAGGGTGCGACCATTAAGGTGTAGTGCCCTCACCAAACCATCACACCACTTACTGAGAAACCGTGTGCGCTAATCACTCATCCACTGACTCCCCATCTACTACCTCCCCACTATGTTCCGTCTGCCAGGCGACAATTACCTGCTTCATAAAGGTTTTTTTTTTAAAAAAAAAGAAATATTAAAAACATTAACACATTTATTGATTTTTTTTCATATTTATTTCTTTTTAATACTTTGAATTAAAAAAAAGGCAGCAATAGTAGCCGGCTTTTATGACTGCAGTGGTCGCTGCCTGTAAACATTTGCAGAGGCTCCGGCTACAGCACCCGGAGCCTCTGCGCTGGCAATGGGTGCGTAGGGATGAGGGGCATATAGCATGCCCATCTCCCTGCGTGCGATTCAGAGCTGCATGTTTCATCAGCGCAGGCTGCGTCCGCCATATTCTCTGAATCTAGTGAGGGTCCATTGAGTAAAAACTTGAAAGCTCCCAGGGAGTCTATATAATTTTCCTATATGTGCAGGGCTGCCACCACGATCACCCGGGCCCAGGACGTCATGACGTTGTGACTTAACAATGTCAAATCATCAGCGGCAGGATGTCCAGCCTATTTAAACTCACTTAGACGCCAATAATGTCATCTGTCGGCAGGGGCCTGCACACCAGTATTGGGCGCCGGGCCTCTGTCGGGGGGTAGGGGAACTGCCAGACCAGGACAGTAGGCTGCCCCCCCCCCATATAATATGCTACTAACCAGGAGTTGGTATAATTATGTAATAATAACATGACATAATAACAGCATAGGGATTTAATAAAATGCAGAAATAGCCCCCTCGAAATAGGGTACAGACAGCACACAAAATTTNAATTAATAAAATAATCATAAGGAGAAGCTCACCGGGGTTAATGCCAATGTAATAATATCAATGTTATAATATAATATGTCCTGATCTTGTTACATTAATGTGGTTTGTTTTTGATCCAGCCAAGTAACTGACCTCAACATCTGCCACTAGTTTAGATCTAAAAGCCAAAAATAAACCAGTGATTGGTGTATAGAGATGTCATTGATCTCCCATTGTAATGATACAATCTTTAATTCTTGCGTGATAATTATAAATGAAATGTATTCATTGTTAAACACACTTCTGTAAGTTTAATTAATTTAAAAGCATCCATATATTTCAATCCCCATATGTATTCCTGTTTAACTGTGAATTGTGGTTTTAGTAAATGTATTTTTCTAATCAAATAAAAAAGCAATTTATAGTTTGCTGAACAAATCCTCTGCCTTATGGTTAGATTAATATTTTTTTTAAGTGATTGAGTGAAATGCTGATCTAGACATGAAGTTTTTGGTAAATTTTCTTACTTGAATTTAAAAGAAAATTATAGTACAGTGGTCACTAAAATGAATGTTTTCTTTCATTNCCTATTTAACATTCAGGTTGCATTGTAGTTTTCTTTTACACAACTGAAATAGATACCTAGCTGGGCCGTTTAGCCAAATTAACCTATACTTGGCAATAGCCTAACACAGGGGTGGGCAACCTGCGGCCCTCCAGGTGTTGTCAAACTACGAGTCCCAGCATGCTTTGCTGGGTATCAACTATGTCTGTGCAGTTAAAGCATGCTGGGACTTGTAGTTTGACAACACCTGGAGGGCCACAGGTTGCCCACCCCTGGCCTAACACATATTTTGACATAAGCTGGGCATTCACTGGAACAATATCATTCTAGAGGAAATTTGTACCGATAAA
>JABWIB010007657.1:6931-17032 GCA_016617825.1 Platyplectrum ornatum
CAACATGCAACAATAAAGTATTCTCCCTGCATGCAAACACTGACATTCACTGTGCAACATGAAAGGGCTGAGTGGTGTCCCTGCAAATGGCCAGAGTTTGAAAACCCTGGGNATGTAATATGAACAGAGTACTAATTTACACCCCTCACATTGTGACACAGTGTTGCTAAAGTCTACACTTGCACCAGTTTTGCTCTTTAAAGACGTAAGTGCAACTTTGGATCAGTGTCACAAGCCCATCTGTTACCTCAGTTAACTGGGTAATGGGCCTGCAAGGTTGAAGGTCAAAGTTCAGAACAAATCCCCTTCTCCTTTATTCCTGCTGAAAACATATACTGTGTATTGTACCAAGGAGATTTATGTGTATTTATCTGCACCATCCTAGATTATAATTATCAATTACATTCCCATTGGGCAAAAATGAACCTACACAATTATATTTGTTTGCTGTATTCCCATTAGTGCAAGGGTAGACCTGAGCCAAACCATGTTGCAATGTGAGGGGTGCATATTTATTTTATTTTGATTGAACTCACAAATTACATAACTTTATATTTAATTTGTAAATTACAGTTAAATTGGGAAATCTCACCTTTTGACTTGTTACTTATTTTTATTATTCAATAAAGTACATGAACAATATTTGTTTATACTGTATGTAGAATTTGTTTAGTGCATGCAACAATTTTGTACTTATTGCACTGTGTGTAAAGTGTCACATCCTAATGTAAGAGTCTGAAGTAAGTCATGGAATGTCACTCCCCAGACTTGAGGGTATATTTACTAATCGAGTTGAGGTGAGATTGTAGTGAGAATGGAAAGTGAGGATGTTGCCCATAGCAACCAATCAGATTCAAGTTCTCAGTTTCATTTTTACACATTACAGAATGTGAACTGAATCTGATTGGTTTCCATCAGCAACATCCCNACTTTTCAATCTCACTGCAATCTCTCCGCTTAGTAAATATAACCCTTAGACGTGATCTGTGGCTTGTGCTAAACTTTTAAGATAAACAGGCACATCCTTACTTTACATTGACTGTGTCCCCTCAGAGTNCTTGAGTTGCGCCATTGACTTCTCNTCATTTCTGATCAAGCGCAGTACAAAATCACACNGAGAAATGTCACATCAGCTGGCGTATGTTCACCTCTGGGTCGGCCCCAATGACTATAGATGAGGGCTGGGAAGATGGATATGGAGTATAAAGGGGTTACTATTATAGGTCATTTCTCCTAATTAAAATCAATCAATAAATAAATATATATATAAATACCCAAAGCCACCATCTCTGGCTGATCCAGAGTTTGGGAGTAAGGGTAAAAGAGGTGTNAGTTACACCTACAAAATGGTGTAACTTTATATAAGCCCTGATAATGCTTATAATAAAACCACCCACTGTATTCTTTATATTAAATCTTAACCATTTAGANTTTTCAAATGCTTTATTTTCTAAAGGGAAACCACTAAACCAGCAGTTGCTTGGAGTATCGAATAACATTATTACTCTAGTTGTTAGGGAAGTGTTATATATTGCAATGCACAAATACAATGGATGAGAAACTTGGGCAGTGTATTGGGAACCATGATTCCTTCCATGTAGAGCACTCTGTAACAGTCCATCCATCCCCATAAATNAAAGGTATTTAAAATAACTGAGGACCATAATTAAACATGAAATGGATCTTTACTTTACAAGTGGAAGTAATGGAGTAAATACAGGTACACACTGCAGACCAGATCCAGGTGCCTGTATGTTAGGCTGCTTACGCAAGTGTCTTGATTAAGTAAGCCTAAATGTAACATCTGAGCATGTGCGCACCAGATGTTACACTGCAGATCTCCTGGCGCACAGCGTGCAATTCCAGGGGACCATTTTAAAATTAACATTAGGGGCTGGTTATAGGATGGGTTTGATAATTCCTTGAGGATCATGGGTCTGTACAACTGCTGATCCACATGAGAGACTTAAGCGTAACTGCTGAAATGTGCACTTACCTCTTATGAGCAGACTACCAAACATTCCACTAGCTCTGATCCACTGGTTCCACAAAACCATCCCCATCCTAAGATAAGGATGGGGAACCTATATAAAGTACAGTAGCACCAACCAACATAGGAAAATGTGTTGCTGGACATATTCTGAACATGTGTATATAAGAAATATATACACCAGTGATGCACATTTCTGGACCCTAAAGATTCTGCTGGCAACGTATTGGTGTGTTATTTCCCAGCTCTCATTTAATAGTCAATTACAACAACATAGGAAAAAAAACTATGCTAAAACATTGAATGTCAGACCAGGAAAATAGCAGTATATGTAATAGACTTATGCCTGTGTTACGGCTAATTGGTTCATTTGCAGCTTTCTAATTGTGGANGTATACCACAGTGTTTATGTCTTTGTGGTTTGTTTCCACACTACTCCTACACTGTTATACACAGAGGATTTAGTCGATCTTGCACAGACCACCTGGGTTTTCCTACGCTGAAGTCTGTGGATTTGGAGGTGGTTATGATACATAAGTTCCAAAGTGGTTTGAGAGTTAAACATAAAGGAGTGACATCAGACTATGATAGGAGCCAGATGGGAGCATTTTGGAAAGGAGGGGGGGGAATAGTTTAGAGTGGAGAAAGGGGGCAGGTTCAGAGAGGGAGGGAAGAGAATTTGGAGTAGCATCTCATTTGGGCAGGGTCTGTGGGAGATTGGGTTTCCCTCTTTCACTTCAGAGCTGCTACCCAGCTGAACCCCTCACCACTCTCCTTGCCACAACCCATAGGAGACGGGAGCCCACTGCAGAGCATCNCAGGAGTCCTGAAGAGGAACATGACTGGCACACACTGAAGCTGACAAGTTACCTTCATCTCTTCAGCTCAGGGGTACGAAGGAAGGGGCTCTGCTCATTTGGAGAATGCAGATGATTGAGATAACATTAAGCGCTTGCTTCAGTAATAGTAACTGTGAATAACTTTCTTTATAAGTTGACATAAGTTATCATTAAGTTGTCAGATGATGTACACAATNCTATAAAGTGATAATAAGGAATGTCTATGAGTTCCATATAAATGATCGCTGCTTTAAAATCACTTATATAGATGGTACTGTACATACAGTATGCAAAGGGAAGAAGCGAGAACTGCTGGTGTCAGAGCTGTGTAGTGTAGTTCTATGTAATATAATATAGGTAACTACAATGTACAGTAATATGATGACAGATTAACTAGAGACTTTATAATTGCAGCACGTTATACTTAGTAATACAGTAGTGCTCTTTAATGTATTGAACAGTGATTATACCTTTTAGTATTATAAAATGTGTACTACAGTAAGGAAAGATGCCTAATGCATTCTGCAAATGCGTGCATTCATCTATATTGCATTTTCATTTTGGGGTGTGCATTTATATTGTTTGGGGGCTTCGCTTTATATCCTAGCTTTCATTCTCTGGTTGTGCTGTTTTTTTTTGGATTTAATAGATGTGGTCATATCAGTGATAGTCTGTAGTTTCTTTATACTATCATTTCATTCCTAGATCTATTTGACTATGCAGTGCTGCATTATATGCATCAGGAATCAGGAGAAGAGGCAGCTAATTGCGGCTCATCTGTGCTGATGTATATGATGCAAAGCATTCTGGGACAAACCGTTCCACAGCAGCAATGAAGTCATATTGTCCTCCTTTATAGATTATTATAGACGGCACAATGCTGTTTCATTAATTAGTAGGAATCTTTGAATTGNAACGGATGGAAACTGCTGTTATTAGTGGATAGATTCTGGGTGTGTTCTATGGATGTTAATAATTACGTTGCTTTTTCCCCCCTTTTTCCATGGTTGGACCTCAATGATTTGCAGCAGCTGTACAATGTCTATGTGGTTTGGATTTATATTAGTGCGAAACAAGATGACAGGACCAGGACAAGGTCTAGGCTCTGGTTTTATTCATGAGCATTTCATGTTTGCTGTTTGATCTTAGGATCATCCAAAACACTTGCCTGTCTCACACATTCCAGATGATCCGAGTTAGTCAATGACTCAATCTCCATGATGCACTAATACATTATATAGAAACAGAGATGAGCCCAGCTATTCTTCTACCTGAGGTGTAATCTAAATACCAATCCTATATTATTATACACATTTATATCTGTCATTATGTATTATATAATAATGTACCAATCATACATTATTATATAATACATAATGACTGATATAAATACAATGTATTATTATTTCTTCATATGATGCTGCCCCGACACAAGCTGCTCCATAGACCTCTGCCTCAGTTGCCATGTGATGGACACACCCCTATACAATCGTAGAAATCGAGTCAAAGAAAAAGCCTCAAAAGGAGCAAACTTAAGCATACTAAAGGGAGAGACAAATTTAAAACAAGGAATATTTTCTTACCTTAACTCTAAATTAAAGTTTTAAGATAAAGTTGTTCAGTATCTGATTTTTAACATTGAAGACAATCTGCAGTAAAAGCGCGAGGGGCGTGGCTTTCCTTCACGCAGTAAAATGATGAATTGTACAAAGATCGAACAAACATTGTCCCTAGATTGACAATACATGGTGGATCTCCACTCAGACCAGTCCTTAAGTCAGGACTTTTATATTCCTTTGTGTCAACAAATAGAAGATTTACTTAAAAATGTAGCATTTTTTAGGTAAGCTTATATGACAACGAGTCAGTCATGGCCCATATAGCAGCCCCTAACCTGTAAAGTATGGTTGTGATCCAGTGCAATAACGAATGCAACTAATCAGCAGCTTCCTGGATCAAGTCATGACTTTTACGCAAATGTTGTACGTATGCTTTTGGGTCTAAATTTGGCCTTGATATATTAGCAAGCACTTACTGTATATAGATTATGCCCCTCAACCCCTTCCTTCCCATGAACTGCCCCTCTGAACACAATCGATCGCATCAGTGACCGTGATGAGTGTTGAGTTAGACTGTGTTGAGTTTTGGCTCTCCCTAATCGCACATTTGTTCTGGGCAGCTCATAGTATTACAGTTTACATCCACATGGATTTGCCAAGGTGCTCATCCGCTCTCTTGGCCTTTGCTCCTGCAGTAACTCCTAATCAGCCTGTGGGAATTTTTTTCGGACTTGGCTGGTTGGGTATCTTACACGTAATGGGATTTTTACCGTTGGAAATGTCTGTTGTGGTCANAATGTTGTATGAATGCAGCAGTTACATTGGTTATATTTCTAAACTCCCGCCTTTCTTATTGCCGTCATTCACGTGGTGTATAAATGTCCGTCTGCCAAAAACACCACACCCAAGTTGGTAGCAGTGCAGACATTTTAATGGAAGTGGCTAACAGTAAAAATAACACTGTCTGCAAAATGTGAGGACATTACAATATTTNTTTAATATATAAATGACATGAAATGCAATGGAATATTTTAATTATTATCTGTAATGTATTTTTGTTAATGCAAATGATTAATTGATTATGTAAGAAATATTTAGTCCAGTGTTTCAAGTTTCAAGTATCTATTTTCTTATAATGGAAAAAATATAAATATATATATATATTTTGTATCTCCTTTGTTGCTAATTTAAATTCTATTTATTTAAAAACAGAATTAGATGTTAAGAACAAGGGACCGGATCCAGGTCTACAGTAGAATAGACACGTGTGGATGCGCGGGTGAGGGGAGTNAACACCTCTGTCGCTATCCTTTCACATGCAGGGGATAGCAGTACCTTCCCCAAATGCTTAATTTAAATATACCCCCCACCCACCTGGTGTAATTTAGGTTGGGGATGGGGGGACAGGACCGGCCCAGCAGGCTAGGGCCATGCCAACCTCATAGGTCATACATGTGCGCTGCCTCAGAAACCACCCAACTTACACACAGTACGTGCAGAAATAAAGCTGGATCTGGTCACAGATCTAGAGTTTGGCTGTTATTAGTTCTGTTAGCACTTTTACCTCCCTTGCCAATTTCTGGACNAAATCTAGACCAGTCCCTTGGAGAGTATTGCACTCTGTACAAATATGTACTGGGGGATTTATAACAATACCGCGCAGCTTTCTCCAGTTGGCCAGGTGAGGTAGTTCGGCAAACCTGAACCATGGTACCTTTACGTACCCCTTATTTTTATCATTGCTATGATTGTCACTGTCACAGCTGACACCGCATCAAATAACATGGATTTTANAAGCTACTTTGGCTGCATCAGGAACAGTGACCTACAGACTGCAGTCAGGAAGGTTATGTTCTTGGGCCTGATCCTTAATAACGATCCCGGAACAGGGACCAGGTTTTCTGTATGATCAGGATCTGTCATTGGAGTCGCTTCCATGGAATGTGACTTCACTCGGTAGGTCCAGACCTGATGGAGTTATATATATTGCACAGTATGGGCTGGGCTGAGGATCAGCAAGGATCTGTCCGTTTAATACCTGCCAATTTCAGGGGGACAGTCCTGCTTTTTGGTGAATGTCCCATTATATGTGCTTCTATGAAAAACAGTATTAAGTCAGGATGAGGCTCATAGTAAATAAGATCCGTCACTGTCTATGACTGTCTATAACAAGTCAGGGCTAGATTTGCCATACTAAACTGTGGCAAAAGTAAAAATAGAGATATTTACCATAGCAACCAGTCAAATTCTAACTGTGCATTCTCTAGCATGTAACAGAAAAGTAAGAGTTAGAATGTGATTTGTTGCTATGGGCAACATCTCCACTTTTTCCTTTTCTGCAGTTTAGTAAATCTAGCCCTCAGTGTCATTAATATATGAATAGCAATGCAATCATCTGTCTTACTTTATATGTAAATTAGAACTCTGCTTTAATTGTGAATGTGTTATTTTTCCCATCTCTGGTTAATTGGCAGAATAATTGTAAATCCTATAATTGCCCCGTCTAATTTGCTTGGGAGATTGGAACAAGTTGCAAATAGCTTATACGGATAATTTCCTACTATATGAGACATACACGTGAGAGAGAGGTTCCCTGGCTAATATGTGAGGTAATCTAAGGAGGGAATTCTGCAAAGTGCCAACAAAGTAGTGCTTGATGCTCTCTTGCGCATACTTCCGGCTATTACAGTAGTGGAATCTCTGGTTATTTATTCCTATGATTTCAGCCCCTGGAAATCACCTGTGAACTAGTTCGTTTTTTCCAACGGTTACTGAGGAGGGACAGAAATTCACTCCTTATATGTAAATTGGCAGTGGCAGCTTGTTTCAGAGTTTCCAACAGTTGGTGTACAGGCAAAAGTACTGTATGTACTTGTATTATTAATAGTAATGTTTTAGTGTATTTTGCACTGTTTGTAGAGTTCAGAAGCTGTATTCATTGAAAATAAAATGAACCATATTCTTTTACATTTGTTTTAATTAAGCATTTCTGTAGCGGATAAAGTAGTTCCCTCATCTGCTGGAGAGACTAGTGCAGGGAAGGCAGTAGCTTTCCTTAAATGGATAGNTTTCAGAGGTAGAGAAATGCTGGCATCAGAGACAGACACAGAAATCCATGAACCAGACTCCCAGTATAACTCCTTACTTGCCAAATCTCTATGACAAAGCCCCAAGACATGACAGAGATTGGAGATATTCTAGTTAGCAACCCTTTCTACAAAAAGACTTTAAAACAGTTTGAATTTCATGATTTTGAGTTAGTGGTTCCCAAACATTTTCAGTTCCAGCCACCCTTAGGGGCTGATTCAAGCCTGCGCGAAGACGTGAAAAAGCACCAAGTGCGCTTTTACCCGTCTATTGCGGGACTGAAAATTCGCCCCTTTTTATATGCGACTCTATGAGCCATGAATTAAAAAGGGGTGAACTTTCGCCCGTACCGAATTAAATCGGCAAATTTGCGCTCGTACAGGATTGAATCGCACCATTGAGTCTCAATAGTTTTCTCAATGCCCTTANGCTGCAATATTACAGTATTGTGTTAGTTAAAGGAAGGGAGCAGGTACATAATAGCATTAGCTAGTATAAACCCTTTAACCAAACAGTTATTTAGTGAGTCTATACTGGTAAGTGCATAGGAGTTGCATGGAGAGAGGCTGTGCTCTGCTGACAGAGTTGCAGCTCCCATGCACTGAATGACCTGGGCCTTTATTTCCTAAACTGGAAAAGTGGAGACGTTGCCTGTAGCAACTAATCAATCTGACTCTAGCTGTCATTCTCCGGTATTTAAAATAAAATTCAGAGCTAAAATCTGATTGGTTGCTCCACTTTTCCATTCCGGCAGTCTCGTAAATATAGCCCTGGACTTGTCACGTTGGTGCATTGATGACACAGGGTGTTTTTTGGTGAATTTCTGTAGCGATGGAAAACCGGTTTCATTTTTTTCCAGTGATATGATAGCTGCATCATAAATGTGGAAAACCAATTGTGTTTTATAAGTTATATGCCGTTTTTGGTTTCATTTCCATAAAGAGTTTAGGTTGTCTTTATTGGGTGTTAATGTTAAAATCCTGGAGTCTGCTTCTTTTGACAGCAGAGCTGCCACAGGGCACCCATTAGTCTATAGTCTATAGGCCAGGCACAATAGGCACATTTACTTCACTCTGCTCATCTCCTCATGAAGATCACTCTTTCAGAATGGTGACGTCTATAGATGCTGACTAAATATTGCTCTGTAGAAACACGTAAATGTAGCTTGCAATTCTGAGCATACAGTACTACTAGCAATAGTACATCACAACAACAGTAATAGCATCTGTCCACATTTACTATGTGTAGGTCCCAAACCAGCTCAACAGATGGCAGCATTACTGTACTTAGCATCTCTTCTTGCCAACTGCAGAATACAATATATGGTTTTGTTAGTTTTTTTTTATTATCCCATGATTTCACATCTGTTATATGAGAAATGTCAGCCCATTAATGAAAAACGAAATTAAGGGGTACTCATCAGTGCAAAGACTGACTAGTGCTAAGATTTTCTGTAATAAAGATCAAAGTAATGCCATGGTTAGCCACAACAGATTATAACCATAAATAGAGGCATAAGGCCCTTGCTCATTATACAATGCTTTTAAAGTTATATATAAAATTATAAAAGTTATTTTATGGTTGTGGTAGTTCGTTAAAGCAGGTCATCCTGAAGAGGAGCCATAAACATAATTAAACACATAGGACCAGATTCAGATCTAATAGCTTGTCCATGCGTAAAAAATCAACTTATGTGAATGCAGTTGAAAAGTCCGTGTATGCAGAGGTAGTACTGTCCCCTTGTACACACGGGGCAAGGCCAGAACCTACCTTAGGTTTTCCCCTGCGAACCCACCTTGTTCTGAAAGTTTAGGCAATCCCTCTCTGTATGGCCCTCCTTGACCACATTGTGTATACAATGTACATAATTTGGCTTGTCACACCCAGTCACTACATCCAGATCCATACTATAGTATGTTCTACCATACACATAAATAGATCTGGTCCATAATGCTGGATGGGTCCTGATCATTCTCTGTGCACATCAGTCAGATGGCAGGTGTGCTTCCATACTGTGCAGTTGCTGAGGTATGTATGATCCCGTAATAACACATTTAAATGGCGCTTGAACATAGAAGAGCTAGGTGTTCTTTCTCTCTGGATACTGATACAAACTAAACTAAAGTCGGAACTAAAGTCTAAAGTTCCATGCAAGTGTGAGTGCTTGAAATGAAATGGCTGTAGGAATATTGGTGGCCAGTGCTCGCTGCTCTTTCTGGATCCTATACTAGAGGATCCAGTCCCATGGATTTTTGGTATCTCTAAACTACCCTGGGTTATTCTTTATACTAGATCCAGGGTAAGCATCCATGCCTTTATGGTCTTTATAAACCATATATTACCTCCTAGATGGAGGCTGCTAGTTTTGCACTTTTTAAAGTGTGATGTGTAATTACTGTTATTAAACTACTTACATATATTTATATACATTGTACAATACATTCTTCGTTAGTGCATACAGTGCTAAATATCTATATAAATAAACAGAATCCAGTAAATTCACAGTATTCTAATAATGTAGAAGTGGTGGTATGGATATTTAAAAGTGGTGGTATGGATATTTATAAGTGACGGTATGGATATTTAGAAGTGGTGGTATGGACTTTTAGAAGTGGCGGTATGGACA